>JASSUY010039769.1:0-25385 GCA_032466535.1 Forpus xanthops | reverse complement strand
CCCCCCCCCCCCCCCCCCCCCCCCCCCCCCCCCCCCCCCCCCCCCCCCCCCCCCCCCCCCCCCCCCCCCCCCAAGAGACAAAAAGCCCAACATATAATGCAGCTTTCCAATTTCATCAATTTTCATCCTTCTTAACACACGTACTGAAGTATTATTTCAGACAATTAGCATGCATTGACAGACATCATTATAGACTTTTAACTGCATGTTCTTCCTACTTGACTGAACAAACTGTGCATGTGTTACAACCTGCCAGCAATGGCAAACTACAATATCTGAACATAATTTCTTAAACCTTTAACTTTCTTGCCCCAGTTATACCACACAGCATTGTACCATCTAATAAATCCAGAACAAAGTGGAAAGACCAAAGTAGAAAGATACTTCTAGAATGTGTGCACACTTTTTCCATGCTAAAAAGTCACACTGATGGTTTGAGGGATCACTGGGTTTTGCTATAAATCACAGTTTTATTTCCCACTGGAACTTTCCATGTTCCAATGGAGGAGAAAAATAAATAAATAAAGGGAAAACAACCACAAGTGCACATCCTATGTTTGCCAAAGGTCACCCCTGAATGCTGCATGAATAGCTTGCTGGAAGTATCATGTAAAGATCCGGTGTAAAAGATCCCATTCAGTAGGCATCAGTTCTACTTTGAATAACTCAATTACACATGGACTAAATGCAGTTTATTCCATGAACTGTAGAGAATGCCTACGCTGGTTATGAGAGGTATTACCAGAAATTAATTAGAGTCGTAACTTGTAAATAAACAATTTTTATTGGTCATCTTCACAGATGTGAAAGACATTACTACAGCATCCATTACTTTCAAATTACAAAGTTATTTAAACAAGATTAAAAAAATTAAATTAATATCTTGATAAGGTGCTTAACCTCTTAACAGGACAACTTAACATTAAAAACCTTAATGAAGTAATGTTATTCATCTAATCAGGTCTTGGTCAAAAGGAAATATAACATGACATACCCTAATACAGTTAAATAAACTACTGTAACTGCAACTAATCGTCTGAGGTTTTGGGTTTAAGACAACCATAAACTAAAAAGATATAAATAGAAACAAACTTCCATCAACAAAGTCAGTTTTCGGCTATTGGCCTGAATACTTCTACCATGTTCTGTATGACAGTATCAAAAAACCCTACAAGATATTTTACCCATTCAATTTTATAGCAGTAGCAGACAAAACCTCTAAGGAATGTCAGCTTTGCTACTGGAAAACCTTTTGGGAGGTTTTAACTCGGCCATTTTAATCAGTTTGGGAGGAACTTAGTGAAAAAAGCTTCAAGCTCAAAAATTCTCCTCCCCACAGTTAATCATGTAAATGTTTGTGAGGTTTCTGGTTTTAGTTGGAAGAGAAGGAATAGGACAATTTGAGATTTTCGATGCCTCTTTAAGGAGCTTCCTACGTATTTCCAAAAATGAGGTTTTTCAGACCATTAGCATGTAAACAGAGACATCATTTTTATATCTAATCAACAAAACAGAAACAGCCGAGTTACTAAGTCTAAGAAGTAACAAAAAGTGTTTAGTAAATATGCACTGTAGTTTATAGTGTTGCATACACAGTCTATGTAAACCACAAAGTCCCATTCACCACAATGGGATTCTGCATGGTAAGATTTACATTGTAATGATTCTTCCAAAACCAACATGCTATAAGCCATTTCACAGTTTTTTGCACATTGAAAGTATCACACACAGTAGCAATAAAAAATCATAGCATCTTTAATATGCAAAAAATTTGAGAAATGGAATGTCATGTCAATACATTGTAAACCTTTATGCAAAGTATCAGTCAATGCATTGACACCATAGTGGCTCAGTTTGCCATTACAGTGACAGCATTAAAAACAGAAAACCATGTTCCATTGACAAGACTCGCATCCAATGCGGTACCAATGGAAAAAAAAACACAGCAATGCAATTATATATCAGCTCTAAAGAACCAGTACAACCGAAATAGCAAATAAAGGCTGGGGTAGGGACTGTTCATAGAGTGTGCCGGGGCTTAAGAACAGAAGTGCTCTTTTAAGAATTGCAGGCAGCAAGGCTGGTTTATTCACATGCTGCTGTTAAAGAAGAATGAAAATGAATACAAAAAAGCTGTATTAAAACTACATTAAGGCTCTGATTTAAATCACTGGAAAACAAAGATGTCCTGAATCAAGACCACTTGCTCATCCTTTGCTTGCTTTACCAGGCTTAGGCATTCAGCCCTTTTAATATGCAGGATAATGCACAACTCGGAGTCAAGCAGTGCCTGAACACAGTGGAATAAGCCAAAGGTAAAATGGCAGCCTTCAGGTCCTGCAAATATGCAGGTTTAAAAATCAGACCCTTAACATTATTTAAAAGTTTCTTTTTTGTATTTATTAAAATACACACCCTTGCAAAATGTATGGCTCATTGAGCAGTTTGTAAAACACATACAAGCCTACAACACTGAATTCTTACAATAGAAACTTCTTTTAAAAGAAGTTCTACATGATGTTAAAAACCCTGTTTCAAATGCAAATTTAATTTGTGTAAGGGTCTTTTCCTAAGCCAGTAGTGGCTCCAGCTACAAAACTGGACCTTGGGACACTGGTCTCCTCACATTTGTTGCATGGAGACTTCATTTTTCTCTGTTTCCTGGGGATTTCTTAAGGCGAAGTTGGACAGAGCCTTGGGTGACATGGTCTAGTGTGAGGTATCCCTGTCCATGGCAGGGGGGTTGGATCTAGATGATCTTAAGGTCCTTTCCAACCCAAACAATTCTATGATTCTCTAAGACTTCTAACACAAAAGCTCACTATTGGAATTCAAGTCAACACTGTGTTTAGAGACAACTAAATTCCGTACTTCTGGCTCTGCCAGAAATGTAAACATAAGATCAATTTTCAGTTCCCTGTTATACCTGAAGGGGTAAATTTTAATGTTGTAGATACTATATCTCCATGGCACACTCCAGTGGGAACTTTGCAAAAGAATCAAACTCTACCATTTCATACCTGCTCCAGGACTGGAGCTGTTTCTTTGTTGCCTTCCTTTTTTTCAGCACCATCCGCAACAACGGCTTTGGATGCCAATAAACCTTAGGAGAGAAGGTGCAAAGATTTATAGTTAGAAGCAGCTTGCAACAAGAATCTGTGGAAAACAAAGCAAACCAATGAGACAAGAAGTATGAACTGCTTATGTCTACAACAGAATTCCCTCTGAAACAGCTCCACATAAAACTGAACACTTCAAATTCGAACAAACAAAAAGGTGAAGGTCATTCCCATGATGGTGCCCTTTCACAAGAGGCAATTCTCTGGCATTTCCACTGAAAAGATGAAAATCAAATTATACGTTGTAAAATGATGCCTCATCACCATTCTACAGCCCAAGCACTTGGGCTTTTAAACCAAGCCTATGATATGTAAGTTTTGAGTGATTCAAATTATTTACAAGACTTTGCTGTCTCTCCCCTTTCTGGTCTTTAAGAAATACCCATCAAAAGTTGCATTACCACTTCTTAATACATACAGACCTTTCTTAGACAGAATGCAAAAAAGGTTTTAATTTTCAAATTAATATTGTCAGCAGTGGAGCTCCCCAGTTACCTCAATAACGACACTGCATTGGGAGCAAATACATCAGAATACGTCACTTCATTCATGAGCTCATACTATATCACTGTTACTACGAGAGGAAATAGACAACATAAACTCAAGAAAGTTTGTTGTTGGCCAAGAGCATAACAATAGCTTCAATTCTACTTCACACCATAACTTCAGTTACGCAAGTGTGAAGAGAAAGAAATGGTTCTGTGCTATAAGACAAAACACAACTGAAAAAGCCTGAAAAACACAAATCTGAGTAAAAATTACGCTTTAATCCCTGAGAGTGTCCATAGTGGAGGTGGAGAGTTTAAGTTCTCAAAAATAACTTGAACTGACAAATCCAAGAGAAATTCCTATTGCTTTTCATGAAAAATTAGATAGGCTCAAAATTAATTTACAGTGCACAATACCCATGGAATTATAGACTAGTGAAGCCTGGGCTCTTGGGAAGCATGTAGGACATTAAAAACAAACACGCACACAAAAAGCTGTGGTATTTTGTTAAAGAGCTATCACATTTCAGCATTCCATGATAAATATTAGGTGCTTTGTTTCATTTATTCTTTATGTTAGATTAAGTTACACTTCAGTTTATGGGAAAGTACTTATGTTTTAAATAAAACTTTTTCAGAACACCATGTCCATAAGAAAAGGTGTAAACTAACTGATTTCACAGCTAAACAGGTTAACTGAAAAGCAGAAGCTCACTTAGCCCTATTACACTAATGTGAATAAAATTATCAGGTAAGATATTAATTTTGCATTAGACTTCATAAAACGTAAGTTTTATGGACCTAAATAAACATCTGTGTTATGGACCTAAATAAACATCTGTGATTCAAATAAACCAGTTTAAATCAAGTTGCAAAATTAGCAATGTTCCTCATACTGACCATCCTGAACCTATAATAAAAAGGATGAAATAATTTTCAATCTCAAGTGGAGCTTTAAATACTAAACAACAAACTACAGTCCATAAGGCAGCTTTTGCGGTTCTACAAATGACAGGCTGCCCAGAGCAGCTGTGGCTGCCTCATCCCTGGCAGTCCTCAAGGCCAGAGTGGGCAGAGCTTAAAGCAACCTGCTCTAGTGAAAGGTGTCCCTGCTCAAGGCAGGGGGCTGGAATCGGGTGAGCTTTAAAGTCCCTTCCAACACAAACCATTTTATCATTTCTAGCTTGATTTTCAGTGCTCAGAAAGTAAAGCCATGAAATGAACCTACATTCTGTCAAACCTGTGAACACATAACCTTTCTTATTTCCTTCTTTTCTACCCCATTAGGTTCCTTTCTAACAAATCACCATGCCTGTAGAAAGACAAAGCAATTCTATAATCTCCTACAGCAGCAGGACTACAGGTTCACTATCCACCATCACTAACACCACCTAACAAATAAAGAACGTGGGGTGGCATAGTGAACTAGAAGTGTTTTGTTCTGTAAGCTCACTGCAGATATTAGCTGTTCTTTAGGCATCAACACTGCAGCAGGAGATGTCGAAGCCAGCATTCCAACACAGGCAAATATAATGTGAAGAAGACATTAACACATGCTTAGCAGGTGACATCCTTCACCTTTGGGAAATATAATTTCCCCCAGTGACAGCAGCAGAATTAAAAAGCAAAGGAAGGAAAAGGTGGGCATAGAGCACCAGATGCAGCTGTGTCCCCTGTGACAGACAAGGGGAGCCTTCTGCAACAATTACTGAATGCTGAATTGAAATTCAGAAAGCAGTACCCTTCAGACAGCCTATTTATTGCTCTATCTCCCCAATAGAGCCATGAGACACTTGGTAAATGAATGTCTTCCTAACAGCTACAATGCTTTATCATTCTTTGGTAGCCATTCTGATGGGTACACCAGCATGAATCCCAATCTTCCCTCAAATCTAAAAACTCATGCCAGAGACCCAAATGACAATTTATAAGTATTTCAAGCGTAAGAAATTAGCATGTAGCAAGGGAAAGCCTGATCATCAGCAGTTAGATTTGCAAAATAATTCATTATATGCAACAACTACTATGGTTCAAGTTGCAAAAATGCTATTTTGAGAACAGTTAAGCAAAGTAACTGCCAAGCATGACAAACTCCATCTTGTAATTAGAAGGATTAATTCACTTTCACTGAAAGTTACCATATTGTCTGCTAGTGGAACATGATTTCATAGATACATAGACACACTGCTTTTAGAACGGCAGCAAGATTATGTTTACTGACTACGATCGGCAGTCTACATGAGCCTGTCTGCTATTATTCTCATAAATCTCCTTAGGAAGGAAGAATCTATCCACAAGCACATACAAATAGATTTCTAGGGTCACAGGTTTTTCAGCTGGTTTATGTATTTTCTGCTAATATCTGCTAAAGGAAAGAAATAGGAAGATATATATATATATATGAATGTACACACACTAGTGATACATACTTACAATCTTCCACCTCTATTGCTAATGGCAGCAATTAAATTGAGACTTAACTGAGGGTGTATGCAGTATGGGCAAAGGAGTGTAGCAATGAAGCTGATAAATCAGACATCTGTTAACTAAACTTGGTACCAAAAAAGTTTTCCAGGAAAGAAAATCCTGGTGGCAGAAGACTGTGTGTTCTGAAAGCTGTTTCCTTCATAGCATGTTCTATACTAGCCCACCTCATTTGTTTTCTCCTTTAGACTGAAGTACTGATCAAGACACTGGAACAGAACCACACTCATAAGAGAACTAAATCTCCTCCACTGCTGACTGATGAAAGGTTGGAGCAGCCAAAACAAATCTGAGAACCTCATCACAGTTTACTAATTGGGAAGGGGTGTGGGGGAGGTGGGTGTATCTTGTCGAAATAAGACTTTTTCTGTGACTGACCATACCCTATCTGCTACGATAAACAATAAAACAAACCCTCTCCTCTCATCTGCAGCACAGAAGCCTGCAAGACTTCTGACAAAACTGTAGTTACTAGAACAACGAGAGGGATGCACTTGTATCTTACCATCTGTCCAAAGGCCCCTCTGTTACAGGAGGGAACTTCACAACTTTTCTCCACCCATCTTTTGAAATGTATCCGATACTTTCCCAGCACAGGTACAAACATATTGCCTCACCATAAACAGTGACAGGATCAATGCTGACAGCACAATTTGCTTACTAGGAGGCATGGGGGAGGAGAGATAGAAACTGAAATAGACTTTTCACTGTTAAGTAAATTTCTATTGATTTCTGGAATAAAATGCAATTATCTATTATTCTATTTCCTGTTACATAAATTATTCAATAGCTGTAAATGTGCTTTTCATTAACACCTTTGACTAATAGACATAGAGAATGAACGCTTTAAGATGCTGGAAAAAAGTTTCAGATCTCCATTGCTTCAATTTGTAGCTAGGCTTGCATACTTTTAAAAGATAAGACTGTAATCTCCAGCACAGTTTTACTTTATGACAAACTGACAAAACATTTAGTTTTTCTACAGCCAACAAAAGCTTTACAGTGGTTATGACCCTGCTAAGAAGTTGGACAAACCCCAAATTCACCCTATAGTGGAGAAAATTGTGCAGCTGCAGTTAAAACCTACTCATGAACTCCATCAGTTCAGGATGGCAACCTTCCTAAGAAACTAAAACAACAGATCCAAGTCTGAGACCATTCCCTAAAATTATGAACTACGTAGGTTTTGTTACCCTTTATATCTTCCTTTTAAATTTCTAACAAGTGAAAGACTGTAGTGAATGTCTGCCTCATGAACATGCTTTATCTGCTTCAGTACCTTAGACACAAACATGTATATTTCACTGCATTAAAAAGAAAAAAAGTCAACAACAAAAGAAGTATTTTACCAGTGATCTTGTTAAGACGAGCTCTCTTTGCCTGAAACGAGTTGCCTAAATTACTTTTCCTCTTGTGCGATAACGTGCTCTCTGCCTGCACAAAGGCCATCTTTGGAACATCCACTACAGGAAATCCTACTATTAAACAGAAGAGAAATCTAATAAACTCACATTTCATACATATATAACAACACCCACAATACTTTAATATTTCAGAACTGCTATTTGAATACTGCTGTAAAGAAACTTTAAAACTCTATTAAAAACGAAAAATTACACAAGGTTACGATTTAGTATTACACAATGCAGCATTAGATGCAAACTACCTCAAAAATACAATTTTTACTCAATAGTATGAGAAATCTCTATTAAAATGAGCAAATTCTAATCAACCCAGAAAAAGTCTCAAACATCCCTGAATATGTATACATCATTCATATTGGTTTTGGATTTTCTTCTTAGAACAAGATCAGGGATTACCTTACAGGTAACAGAAGTGCAGGAACATGAACCAAAGAGTACAAGAAAGTCATTTAACTAACCTATATGTTCTGCCCTTATTAGAGCTAGTAAGAAGATTTTGCACAAGGAGTAAATGATGACCAAACTAGATTTACCTGATAAAAAATTGTTTCTGTACTAATTATTAAGTATCATAAACTTATCATAACACCAAATGAGACATCTTCCCCAAAAAATGCTAGCTATGATTTAACAGCAAAATTAACAACAGGAACTCAACTTCAACATCACAGATAAACCTACTTTTATCTTTTACAGAATTTATTTTTACCAAATGTATCACTAGATGTAGGCTCCTCTTCCTTTTTTTGGACTTCCTGAATGATTGTAGAGGTTGAGGTTTCTTCCTTTTTTGAAGGAACTTTTAGCCATTTTCTGTCCTCTTTATCTTTATTGCTGTTTGCACTGGTTCTAGGTTTACTTCCTGCTTTGTTCTTGGCTGCTGCTGCAGCAGCAGCTTTGACCAAAGCTATCCAATCCTCCAAAAAGGAAAAAAATGGTAAGTAAGTATTAAAAAAGTGCCTGAGATTCAAATAGAAAATACTTATAAACCCAGTGAAACTTCAACTAGAAACGTTTAAGAGCAGTTGAATTCCTTTTTATGGCTACTACTCAAAGAGTGGTGAAATGAGTTTCCCAAATTATCTAAATGAACTTGAAGCATTATCAGTATGCTACATGGATAAGAAGCAAAAAGAAAACACCTTCAAAAACATATTATTTATAGAATCCCAGCCACACATGTTCCCTGCTATCTCTCTTCATGTCTCATAGCTGTAGAAACCCAGGAGCTCCCAAACCTGACTTTGTTCGTACCCTTCTGGTTGTGAAATACACCAAAATTCCACTATTGCTCAAATTTAACTATTATCCAAAAGTACCATCAACTCAAAGCATGGTCCAGAAGAGTTCTTCCTGAATTAAACTGATGAAGCATGGTAACTTATCCAATTGGATCTGTGTTTCTAGAGTAACTACAGGTAGCACTCTTTTTGTGTACATATTACAACTTCCATTGATCAACTTCAATAAACTGCTCTATAATATGACTGAATTTCACAACCCACATTGAAAGTAATAAAAATGCCATTCTAGACAATGGCTTATTTGACCATACAGAAATATTCAAGGAGTAAACAACAGAATATACAGCACAAATTAATTTACTCTTTGGCATGTAATGAAGTTTAGCCACCCAACAAGTCAGAAAGATCCAAATACTTCCAAGCAATTTCCACTAGTCTGGAGTGATGAGACTTCTGCCTTACATCTCCTGAGTGTCAGGGATCAATGTAATGCCAAAATTTAAACTTGATCCTTTTTACCAGAGTAATTCTCCAGATTTTCTACGATATCAATGTAATGAACTTTTCCATGGAGAAGTTACATGGGATATAAAAACTGAGAGTAATATTCATCCTCCACCAGTAAGAATGAGTGGTTTTAATGATAATCAATTTACCACTTGGCAATTTGGCTACAAGAGCATTTGGAGATTTGTATTACCACATATATAAAAAGGTTTCATAAAGGCAATTTTTGCTTAGCATCACATGTGCAGTTTATAAGTACTTGGGAGTATTTTCCAGCTGTAGACAGACTATATTTTATGCTGGACTTTCCTTGTTATTACGTTATCATATGAGGTACCTAAAGGATCTTGGTTTTATAAAACTTGTTTCAACACAATTCTGTCCCACTCATTACACATTGCAAGTCTCCCTAATATCTGTTCTACTGAGGGTCTGTTTGCCTTCTTTGACGTGTAAGAAAAGCATAACACAAAATACAAACATTACTTTTCCTTGTTTTATGCTTTTCCTTTCCGATAGCTCAATGCTTTTAAATTGCTGGTTTTCACAGGTTATGCTTTTACTTTGCATCAAGCTATGTACTTCACAACACCAATAGCTTTGGTTCCTCCAAGGTCAAGTGTTTCATGTCTAAACCATCAATGCAAGATGAATATGTTCAGTCTACCTAGCAGCTGCAAAGTTTGGAAGTGCTGTGGCAATGCTTACACAACAGGCAACCATCAAGGTCATTTAGTGACGCGCAGCCACAAAGAGGGTGTTTAAGTGCCAGCTGCATAGGCAACCAGAAATACACATACCTGGTTTTGGCCAGCCAAAACAAGCACACACGTTAGCTCCAGTCCATCCAGAGCCTTGTCCATCCAGCAGGACAAAAAAAAAAAAAGGATTGAGCTATTTGTGCTGGTGAGGAGTTAGGAACACCTGACAGAAGTCTTACACTGTACCCTGGCCAAGGGATGAAAAGGATCAGTAATATGGCTGGAGCTTGATTGTATAATAAAAGTGGGAAGCAAAGGAAGTGCAGCCTGCATCAAAACAGTATTCTTATTTTCAGTCAAGCTAAGCACCCTTAAGTCAGAAGCTTTCAGAAGACATCAAGCTTCAAGGAGCACGCTGAAATAAGCACCATGTTCCAATAGTAGCTGTTCTGGTACAACACGAAGCAGCTTTTTTGCTTGCATTGTATGTCATTGTTCAGATACTTTCCTTAAGACACGGAGCTTACAAAGGGCAGCAAGACACAAAACAATGAAGCAAACCAAGGTTAAACATCCAGAAGCCAGAGCAGTGAGACATTAATTATGGTGATAGGTATACTTTTTTCTGGATTAACATATAAATTTAAAGGCAGAGCCGAGAACCTTGAGTAGGGGATGGACAAGATTATCTCAAGAGGTCCCTTCCAACTTCAACAATTCTGTGATTCTGGATTGGCTGCAAAGTCTGTGGGTCCATTTTTATTCTGGCTCCAGGGTAAACACATCCATTACAGTGACACAGGTAATTCCTGCTTTTTAGCTTTGAACTCCAGCTGAATTCAAGCCCAGCTCACCTGCGCAGCTCCTGATGTGCAAGAACTATTCAGCACCTAAGATGCTAAAGGTGACTGTATTTCTTTTGAAGAGCACAGGAACTCATCCTTCAAAAAGATGTTTGTGCCTTTTTCAGAATTTTTAGAAACAAATAAAAAACGGGGAAGTAACAGTGGGAGCCTAAAGCACAATGAATTCACATATCTGTCTCTGTCACTAAGGTATCTACTCTGTCAACCACAATAGCAGGACACTAAATATCACAGATACCACAGAAACCAGCTCCAAATCCTTAGTAGCAGGACTTTTCCCCAAAGCATTCAGAAAACACAAACCCAAGGACCCAAATATGAACACATTAGAAATCAATAAAATAAAAATCCTCCTAAGAGAAGTTTCTCCTACTCCTCCCTCGCATCCTGACATTGTTCCTCTATTGGCTGTGGTTTTGTAACCCCACAAGTTACTCTTCACCATCCAGCCCGATTTCCCACTTCCCACAGGATCTCACTCCAGTGAATTTCTCATTTACATATACCATAAAAATATAAAATGTGCATTTCCTTTTTTTATTCTCACTAAAGGTCACCTTTCAAGTAACCTGAGAAAATTGACAGAAGAGAAGTTATGGGACACCGTAGTTAGAAGACAAAACATCACTACTGAGGAAAGCTGTCATTTTGCTTATTAGATTCACTAAATCAAAGCACAGGAAATTGGCACTATCAAGAAAGACGTTAGTAGAAATTACCCACAGCCTTACACATCCATTGGCTAAAAGACTTGCAATTTAAAACATTCCTTTGCATAACCTTAAACCTACAACAGAAGGAAAGCAAAACCAGAATAATTTCTAAAATCAACCCTTATACCAACAGCAGAATGCACACACACTCTTCACCTGCCTACAACCACCACCTTTGTGCTTCTCTATAGCACTAAAGATTCAGCTGGTTTTCCTCTCCTGACATGTCACAACTCCCAGCTCCCACACACTCATACATACATACATATAAAATATCATCAATCTATTGACCGTCTGATTCCACAGCAAGCCTGGATTCCTCACCTTCACCTTTCAATTCTAAACAGTCTGCCCCACCTACATCTTGGCTCACATTGTCTCCTGTCACATCTTCTTGTTTTCCTCTGTTCCAATCGCAAATCCATGCTTTTTCCTCAGCTTCCTCTTCCTGTGTGCCAAGTCCCCTCCCTCTCCTTCAAAACCCTCCTCAAAACTCACTTCTTTTGGTTCGATTTCCGTCACTAATCTCAGCTCCGGCGCTATCTGCTCCCTCTCGCGCGCCTAATTACATCGAAGATAAAACAAAAAACATGAAACAGAAAAAGTAAGTTATCCGAATACTTCACATGTGCTCTCACAAGGGCAGTCTCAATATCCCCCATCTTTTATTTTCTCTCTCTATATTAGCCACGTTTATGCGTTACTTCAATGGCTTTGCGCTTATCTGCACAGCGACTTAACCTATAGTCTTATTGCATTGAACCACACAAATTTTCCAGTCTTTAATCCATCCTCACAGCTGAGACTTAATAAATCACACTTCTGCTGAAACTCAAAAATAGTTTTGAGTGTCACAGTGTTTACAGTCTGTTCCTTTAAGACACACTAAGCTCAAATCAAGGAATTAACTAGTCTGTTTCTTTCCATGTAATTCAAATTCTGCATGCTTAGCACACACCTTCCAAACAGATCTCACATGTTAAATTTGCTAATGCACTAGAACTTGAAGTGCTTTAAGCTTACACTCATCTCGAGATGTTTTTTCCTCCCTTTGGAAACAGACAAAAACCCCAAGTCATAGGTTTAATGAAGCATTGGATTTTCCAACTTCATTATTTTGCAAATCAAGTACAGTCTTGGCATCTTTTTAAGTTTTAAATTATTTTTAGTAAATGTCCTTAAAAATAAATAATGCAAAAAAGCAACAAGAGCCATTTGAGTTCTACTCTTAGACAAAGCTCAGTTTCAGATAACTGATTTTCAAACCAAATCTTAGATATTTCTTGGAACTAGACAATATTTAAGGTCCCTTCCAACCCATTCCATGATTCTACAATTATGTTTTTATTCTTAAGCACCACAAAAACATCTTTAAAAAACTGACCATAGCAAAATGACGTATGAAATGTTGCAGAAAAAGATAGCTTTGCCTTTGAAAGCTACAGGACTTCATGCCTATCCCTAATTTTGCAAAAATTAATCTCAGAAAGGGCAAATTTGGCTCCCTTGCTCTTTCTCAAGACTTTGCTGAAGCCCCTGCATTCAGCCCCTGAGATGCATGAGACTGACATCCTAACTTTCAATAATGAGAATTATAAAGAGCAGATGAGCTGGGCTGCCACCAAGCATGTCTGGACATCAAAACAGTTGCTAAGAAATGGATTTACTATTTTTTTCAAAGCTGAAAATGCCTGCAGCCTAAGAGTAGTAACTCAAGATTAGACACAACATAGCTTCCTATAAAAAGCACAGGACAGAGTGAGGGACTTCTTTACGTTGTCACAGAAGGGCTATTTCAGTTCAGCCACAAACACATGAACCAAGTTTTCCTTTTTATGGAGTAAAACTGAATACTCTAGCTTCCCATCTTACTGTCATACTAAAAGTATTGTTGAAATATTATATACTGGTTCAACAGTTATTGTAAGACTGCGGCAAGAAGCCAGTGTTAGTGTGACTATGGATTTCAGTTTAATCTTAGTCTTCAATGCTGTTTTCCTTTGCAAGTGAAGATATTCATAGTGACTAAATCATGTATTCTATTTCACAGCCTCCCTCAGCTCCTACTCAGCATCTCTTCTTTAAGAAACTGGACATTATCAGAAATAATGACATATTTAACTGTCTGAGTCTCCAAAAGTTCTGATAAAAGGGAGAAAACTCCCACAGAACAGTCATGTCAGTAAGAACATGTGGGCAAAAAGCTACCACAGTAGCAAACAAATAAGATGGGGTGGAGAAGAAAAAATAACAATAATCAGCAGCACAGACTACTGACGAGTTGAAGCTTTTTACTGGAAAGGCACCAGAGAAAAGCCTCTGGATGCCCCTGGTTTTGTGAACTCTGCAAGATGAAACTCTGGGAACAGATTAGTCAGCAGTGGAGTGTACGGCAGCCAGGCATTTCAGATAGAAGCAAGACTACTTGAGCAGCACACTCTGGGCATCATCCGTAAAACTGGTGAAGCAAGGCAGTGCAGGACCTAGAACAGACTCTAGTCTAAAACTAGCTGTGCTAGATGACATTTTGTCTAACTCAAGATATTAAAGAAAAAGAATCTCTATAAAACCTAACAAAGAGATACCAAAATTATTCTTACCTGTCCTTTTGCATCCTCTGGCATAGATTTGATATGCATCCTCTTAAGACATCGAATAACACCATCATAGAACTGTACTGTGAAGGTTCCTAGAAAAGCAGTGATGTAATCACTATGAGTAGTTAAGAAACAAAACACACCTTGTTACTATGAAAGCTTTAGCAAAATGTTTTGTAGGCTGGATGAACAAAGTAACCAAGTGTCATCTGCAGTCAAGATATAGAATTAAAGAAAAAAATACATCTCAATGAAATCCTCTACTTATATTGGTAATCTTTATCCACTTAGACAACTTCAAGCATGTTTAAACTACTGTGTCATTTTATCGTTATGTCACATTTGAGTTGCCACAACAGGAAACCATGTCAATTTACAATCAAATCTTCATTTAAACAATAGTAAAAACTTCTACTAATGTTCACTAGAAATATCACCCCATGTGAAGTATGGTATCTACAGCATTAACCTTTATTTCCATGTTTCCATTGTTTTTTGTCATTAAACAGAATTTTAGAGACCTACCATTCCTAAAACAATTATGAACTTTTAAATATAACATTATTATATATTATAGTATATACTATAATATATAATATGTAGTACATGATATACAATATAGATCATATATAATATATATTATACTGTATTATTTATTAAATATTATTATGAAATCAACAATAGTACTAAAACATTTGTAACACTGTGCACAGGACATTATTCTCACCACTGAACAAACATGAAGCATTTCTTCTTCCAGAAGAAATTCCAATTTTCTAATTTTACACAGAAAAAAGACAAACCTCTAACTCAACTGCATAGAATAGAAACATTTTCACTTAATACTGAGGCAGTGAGGAAAACTTTATATGCATACCACATAAGCAGAAAACAGCTGCAGCATAACATATGCAAAGAGTCCTTACCAACAGATCAGGCACAAATACATACCCTCTTTATTAATTGCTTCAATCTTTGCAGGGTAGTATCGACAGTCTGTCCAACGAGCTAGTACTTCTTCTCCAGGTTTAAAATCCTATTTTATACAAAGTTAGTCATTAATATTGCTAGGAAAAATATCTAAAATATTGAAATAAAATCTATCACATAATGTTTAATTATGTACAAAAATAGTAGGACAGTTTAAAAAAATGAGCCAAAGACTAAATAAATGAGTCAAAGACTAAGTAAATGTGCCACTTACAACAAATTCTTCATCATCTTTTAGCCCTTCTTTCCTTAATGCTGGTCGCTCTAAGGGTCGCAACCTATTGCTGTCCCAGTAAATCCACTCATCGTAGCGATGACTCCACCGTTCAAAATGGACCAACATCTTCCCCTCTTCATAATCTATCTTCTCAATACGAGAGGGATACCTTGAATGATAAAGTTAAACTGAGAAATCTTAAAGTTTTTTTTAAATATTCCTACTTTTTTGCATACAACAGTGCTTACATGACATTTCAGAAACCTATATGAACACCTTGGACTCAGAAATCTCAAAGTCTCAAAAAGATGAAGTTACTAAATTGGGGGTAGGATACCATTTAGTTTAAGAGTTATCTATACACACTAGTGACAGGTCATCAGCTTCATCCTAGTCAGATGACCACACACAAATTTAAACCTCTAACTCCCAGAACAAAACTGTCTGAAATTAGCATTAGAAGTCTGTGCTTATCAGTTTAAAAACTGTGTCTAAAGCAAAATCCTGTAAGATTTTGGGTTTACTTGAGGGTGGAAAGAGTATAAAATAGTTTATAACAGTAGTAAAACATTCAATACTTTACCATCAGTTCTAGACAAATCCAATAAACTAATAAAACCCACAAGGTTCAACAGAATATTCTTAATCTAAGCCGCTTACTAATTTATTGATCAGCTTCCATGATTTCACTGCCGTTAAATTTGGTTCACAGTAACTATTTTTAGCAGTCATTAACTCCACATGACCAAAATAAGTATGTCATTTAACACATGGATTTTACTTTCAGCCAACATTGTTTGTGCCCAGCAGAACTAACCAGGAATGAGTTGCAACCAGTACAAGTCTTAGGCATCTAATTTTGAGTGTAGAATAGATATAGGTTTGGAACCATAAAGGTTAAGATTATATCTGTATGGGAAAACAAAGCAAACTTCTCTAACTTCAGTAATTGTTATCATTCAGTCCCAGTACTTCTGCTTCCCCAAAGTGATGCAAATCACAAAACCGTAGTCGGGGAGCAAGGCACAAACAGGTTGTGTCACACAGTTTGCTTCACCAATATTATTAGATCTCATTATTTCCACTGTATGAAATGCAGAGAACTGGAATGAGGCAGAATTCAGCTCCTGCTGCCCTTCAAAGTATACAAATGGATTCAAAAGTACAAAGACTTTCCTAAAAGAAAAAGTTAAGTAGATGATTCAACTTTCTCCAGTTTGTATTAGGGATGGTCTCAAGTTAAACATGCACTGAAAAGAAAGACCACAGGGAAAGGCCCCTGTTTTTCATTAAGAGGCAACTTGGTTTTCTAACAAAGTGGTACTGTGGAGCTTAAGCACTCAACTTCCGGTTCTACTGCAAGTCCCAGCAGCAAGAAACTGCCATATACAGGAACACTGTCAACATTTCCAATTTTTAATTCTTTCTCTCCAAACCACTGACACTGCTGACAAAGGAGTCCTGGACACTCTGCTCTGATGAAAATGTAAGTTCTCAGGAAGTACAGGCCTTCCTTATTTCCTGGTGTCTAGAACAGGGCATTAAAAGGTGTCAATCTCAGTTTGCTCCTTCATTTCTCCTGCCATACTTCTTCAGCTGCATTGATGCATACGGCTTCCCAACACCTAAATATCTCAGCTGTGCCTAAGTGAGAAAAGCTCGCTGATTTTCTAGATTACTTCTGCAACTACTTCAGTCATAATTCATTCTCACATCAGAATGCACAGACAGTCTGACCTCTTGCTGGATTTCACTCATCAATACATTTCAGAAACACAAAATACCTTCATGGCCATTCCTTCAAGTTCCCAGCTTCGCACTGAACTTCAAAATAAAGTCTTAGTCTCAAATTGCAGACTCTCATTTGCCACCCTACTAATAAAACCTTTTTCAGGATAGAACTAGTCCACAGGACTTCTGTCAGAGGAGCAACAAAATGAACCACCATTCTCTTCTTACTACAGTTGGAAATTTCAGGATTATCCCATGCCAGACAGTTAGTAATGCAAAAAAAAAGCTGATTTTACTAAATTGAGGAACCATCAGCCAAAAGATAGATTTTTCCTTTTTCTACACATCTACAATACAAATGCTCTGTTCCCATTACAGTGCTACATTTTTATTGCTGTTATGGCTGGTAGCTTTCACCAGGCATCACCAGCAAAGTCACCCACCATTCCTGTGTGTAGGAGATAACAGAAGAGATAAACTGGCAAAATACAGTACAAAAACCTGGAAAGAGAAAACTGAGTAAGAGGTGAGAATAACATACAAAGTATAGCAAACATATAGCAAACACCTGTAGGTCAGAGACACATATACATAAAAATGGGAATTAAGGAAAATTCAGCAAGCCATGAATGAAAACACTAATATAAATAGGGAGAAAAAACAGAAGAAGCAAAGCCAGCATCAGTTAATATAAAAAGTCATACTAAATACAAATCTCAGTAGGAATCACTAGAGGATATGCAACACCAGATATTTATTGGCTAATTTCTCTTTGACAAATACAATTTCAGCTCTCAAAGTCTTTTTAAAATGTCATTATTGGCTCTAAATCTAAATTCATTATATTTGTTTTAAACCGTTAAAGCTTACAACAATCATATCACATAATAGCTTTATTCTAATAATTTGTTTCTTCAATGTGTATTTAAGACAATGGTTGCAAGATGAACAGAGCCAAAACTCACATTCAACTCAGAAGATGTAATAAACCTCTGAACTAACCAAGCTATATATGACTGGCTATTAGGCAACCCAAAAATAACTTTATATGGATTTACCAACAAGCTGCTACCCTCAATACCAACTAAATTTAGCCGCACAATGTGCCACAAATATGGGTAAGCAGTAATATTTCACAATACTGATCCCACAGTGGAAAAGAGCACAGCATACATATTGCAGAACTTAGTATTGCAAATTACACACTGCACAGAAACATTTTTCTGCTGTTACAGTTTGAGCTTGTACCGAATCTAATCCTTTCCATATACTGCAAAGTCATACAAATATTTCAAAGGCAAATATGCGTTTCCTGATAATAGATGAGAAGATGGCAACATATTTTTTTTATAATCAGCCTTTTTAAAGAACTCCAGTTACAGTGAATACAGGAAAGCTTTTACTGTAGTTAAAAGCAATGTTCAGATTTATTGGGTACAGAGAGTATGTGTGAGCTGTAACCATCTTCATGTTCATGTGAGAAATTTGATGTAGAAGTCCCTACCATGACAAGGCTGCAAGTAGGCATTATGAAGAAGTACTAGAAAGGGGAATACAAACCATCACTCTCTACAGCACTGAAGGGTGACGGTGTCTAAGGTCCAAACAACCTTCCAGTCAGGTTAACTCCCTCCATTCGCACCCAACACATACTCCACACTAAAGGATCAGAATGGATTTAGTATCCAAATGGAATTACCAACATTTGTTCAGCAAAAAGCAGAAAATATACTCTACAAAAATTGAGGAAAAAGTCTTTACTTCTCACAGGAAAAAACCTAAACCACACCACCAAACTCCTGTTCGGTACTGACTGTGTTCTTTTTGTGGGAATAAACAATAACCTGAACATTTTAGGTGTGTTTTTTAACAGCCTGCTGGAGGTATTTAACAATCCCAAACAAAGTCTCATCCAAACTTCAGGGAGTTTTCTTCTTGTTTTTTTCAAGAGAAACCAGGGAAACTATTGTTAGCTGATGGTATCTGCCCAGCTTACGCAGAGCATGCTCTCCATGCGCAGGTTCCAGTGACTCCAACCCATAAGAATTATACAAGACTTCTGTAAAGCTGCAAACTTTAACATGGCTTATAAAAAGTACACTATGAAGCACTGCTCAGACAACAATAATGTTCCAATGTTCATCTAGGAAAAAACAATTGGAAGCTTCCAGGCTTTTGAAAGTGTAAAAAAAGAAAACACCATTTTCACCTCCAACACACTCATTACTGGTCACATGGATGGTATATATCATTCTTATGTCATCACCTTCCTTTTGATCCTTCAAAAGTGACCAAAAAGTAGTGAATTGTCTTGTGAGATGGGACAAGTTATTTCAAACTGTAAAAATGGATGTAAAAATGTTATTAAACTTGCCCCAAGTTTGCACCTACAAGGCCTGAAAACAGACACATAGTTCCTGCCTTCATAGTAACAGTGTCAAAAGTCTTTCCTTCCAACTTGTAAAGGATATAAAACCAAATACCCTCCATTCTGACTCCTCCACAAACAGCCTTCAGGTATCCACAGAAACTGTAAGCCTCTATTTCTATCCTATTTTTAATTATACATATTGTAGTGTATCAACATAAAGTAGTCTTTATAGTCCTTTCCAATATTTGGCTGTTAGGTAACCCAACCAACTGAAATCCAAAGCAAGGGCTGTACAAAGAAAGATTTCCAAAGTCTTTCAGGAAAAAAACTTCCTCCATACTTAAAATACTGAAAGTAACCCATACAAATAATCAAATACACTAAGGCAAAGCACTGTTACTCTGCTAACTAACCTATTTTAGTAAGCTGTTTCCACTCCAAAACTACACAAAAGACCATGCCTCTCTACTTCCTTCACTACCCAACTTAAAAGTTTAGATCAAGCAGATTAACAAATACTATAGGCTCAGAAAAATAACAGGGTTATTTTTTTCAAAGCAATATCTAGTGCTTATGGGACAACCAGTAGAGAGCCAGAGCCACAGAAGACAGGGGGGAAAAAAAAAAGGGGAGAGAAGCTTATTTAAATACGGTAGCTTTGCAGAGGCTGTGTCCTGCTTGTGGGAGCTAACAGCTTAATAACCAGTCTTCCACGTCGGCACCTACTTGCAGACATCTGCAGTTCTACTGCTGTTTCATCTGTCAGATGCATGGGGGGGGGTGTGCACATGTATTAGGTTTTGGATGATATCATAGGATAATTCAAGTTGGAAGGGACCTCAGAAAGCTTCCTACCAAAAAAAGTCCAACCTCCCACTCAAAGCAGTCAGCCAGGGGATCAGACCAGGTTTTCCAGAGTTTTAACCACCCCAATCTGGAAAACCTCCAATGCTGGAGACTCCACAAACTCTTTGGGCAATCAGATTCACTGCTTGACTGTCCCATGGGGAAATGATTCGCCTTGTGCCTAGCCTGAATTGCTTGTTTTCACTTGAGCTGGTTACCTCTTGCCCTTCAACCACACACTACTGTGGAAAGCTTGGATAACTATCCTTGATGACATCCTTTTAAGTATTAAATCTGGTACTGAGTCTCCTGTAGCCTTCTCCAAACCAAAGAAGTCCAGTTTCCTCATCCTTTCTTCACTGGTTTTACACACCAGGCCCTGATCATCTTGTATATATTTAACTTCTATTATCAATCCCATCTCATTCAGTAACTGCTGCCAGATGATCCTGAGTTTGATTAGAGCTGCATTTCATAGTTTCCTTTACTGGACTTAAATTTATGGTTTGGGTTGGAAGGGACCTTAAAGCTCAAACTGCTCCAAACCCCTGCCATAGGCAAGGACATGTTCCACTAGAGCAGGTTGCTCCAAGCTCCGTCCAACCTGGCATTGAACACTGCCAGGAACAGGGCAGCCACAGCTTCTCTGAGCAACCTCTGACAGCACCTCAGTAGCCTCACAGTAAAGAATTTCATCCTTGAATCTAATCTAAATCTCCCTTCTTTCAATTTAAAGTCACTTCCCTTTGTCTTATCACTACATGCCCTTGTCAAAAATCCCACCCCAGATTTCCTGTAGGACTTTTAGGTACCAGAATTCTGCTATAAAGTCTCTCTAGTCTTCTCTCTGTCAGGCTGAACAAGCCCAGTTCTCTAGCCTGTCTCCTTAAGACAGATGTTCCAGCCCTCCAATCATCTTGGTGGCCTCCTCTGGACTTGCTCCGACATGTTCAGGTCCTTCCTATGTTAGAGGCCCCCAGAGCTGAATGCAGTATTCCAAGTGAGGTCTCACAAGAGCAATGAAACAGAATCCCCTCCTCAACCGGCTGGTCACACTCCTTTTGATACAGTCCAGAATACGGATAGTTTCTGGACTGTGAGCACACACTGCTGCCTCGTGCTGAGCTTCTCACTGACCAAAACCCCCATCAAGTCCTTCTCATCAGGGTTCCTCGCTATCTGGTCTCCGCACAGCCTGTAGCTGTCAGGGCTTGGGGCTGTCCCAACCCAGGTGTAGGACCTTTCACTTTGCTTTGTTGAACTTCATGAGGTTGGCATTAGCCAGCTCTCAAGCATGTCAATGTCCCTCTGGATGGCATTCCTTCCCTCCAGCGGATCAACCGAACCACACAGCTCAGTGTCATCAGCAAATTTGCTGATGGCGCATCAATCACTCTGTCCACATCACCAACAAAGATGCTGAACAGGATCGGTCCCAACATCAACCCCAAGAGAACACTATGCATCACTGGGCACCTGTACATTGAGCCACTGATCACAACTCTTTTGAGTACATCCACCCAAACAATTCCTTATGCACCAAGAGGTCCGTCCATCTGTCAAATCCATGCCTCTCCAGCTCAGAGACAAAGATGTTGTGGAACATGTTTGACAGTGGCCTGCACAAGTCCAGGTAGATGCCATCTGTCATAATAACAAGTGATTTCATTGTTTAAGACGACACCCCCCGCAGTAGAACTCTGGTGCACTTGATAGAGACTCCAGTTATGCCCAGAATAAACCTTACTGACAGCCCATCTTTACTGATCAGTTTGACCAGGCTTTCTTCTGCTCAGTAACTGCTCATGACAAATGATACCAGTGATCCAAACACTGCCTGCAGAAACTACCTCATTTAAAATTACAGGGGTTTTTAAGCAATAAATAGTGAAGGCACACAATACCCCCTCCAAAGTTCCAGAATTCACATGGAACACCGGCTTCCCTGAGGTGAATTTCAGATGAAAATTTAAGACCTGCAAAAGTGTCTCAGAAAGCAAAACCAGCCTACTACATTGTTTCCCATCCTCTAGAAGCCTTCCTTGATCAACATTTTAACTGGTCATGAACACTTCACATGACAGCAGGCTTATAGAAAAATGGAGGACAAAAAATAAACCACTTTCAAATGTTATTTTGCAGCAAGTGCTCTCAATTTATCACTCACAGAAAGACTGAGCTAAGCAATACTACTGCTCTTCAACTGTGGTTTTGTTAGGAAACATAAAGAGATTTCATGTGAGTTCAGCAACTTTCTTTTAAGTATGTATTTCTGCATGCAGATGAAGGGAATGCATATAGTTGCTATCTAGAAAGAGTTTAGAAAACATCCACCACCACCCTAAGCAACAGAAAGCTAAGAAAACAAATCACATGGACTACTATTCCAGCCCATGTCACCCTAATAACACCGCAACAGTGGGCTTTCTCTCACAAGTTCTTCAGTTACATACATGAATATTACTTCATTTAAAATAGTCTTAGTCTGCTGTAACTACAAGACTGTAACAGTAACTTTATATATGTGGCACTAACAGAAGTTCAGACTCATATAAACCTGACCTGTTCTACCTGATGGTGCAGATGAAGAATCAGTTCCTAGAAAGTTGAGGACAAATTCTGTTCTGCCTGAAAATACCAAGTAACTCACCTGTAGAACTTAAGACAGGGCCATGGCCAAGCCAAACCTAGACAAACACTGCAAAACAACACTGGACCCTTAAGGCTGGGCAGACTTGATACAAACTACACACTGGGCATTCAATGATGGTTTTTGGATACAAATAAGCCAGTTATTTTTACATATTAACTTGCATTATTTAGCTACTTAAACCAGTTATCTCCATCCTCAAAAGCTGCTGCTAAAAGTTCTATTAAAATGATTTTATTTTATAGTACTATTCAGCTAATTTCATGATCCTGGCATTCACTTACAGAATGGGTATGTTGAAAACCCATTCTACAGCAACAGGTCAGAACAAGAACTGTTCTGTAAACCACACTTTCCTTTAGAGACAATTAAACAAACATTTTTGCTATAATTAAAATCACTGCTCTCCTAATAAAAAGTTTAACCCACTTTTTATATAGAGCACATAAGTACTGGAGCAAACATGTAAATAACACACAAACTTCTCTATCATGTAACTTGGGAGTCAGCAGGATCAGGTATTTACATGAATGTACTTGGCTCTCCAGGAATGCAACTGAAAAACAGATACAGGTCTCTACATTTCCTAGCCCTAGTTAATCAGAGAGCAGCTAAGACAACACTTCTAGGTAGAAGCATCAATTTCCTGTCACCTGCTTAAAACCAGGGAGTCTTCAAACTGAAATAGCACAGCCAGCACACATCATGACATCAGCCCACTTATATTAGTAACATTTGAACTAACAATGTATTTCAAGCTAACAGCTCCTTTCACAACACACATGCTGTGTAGTATGGTCTTGTGCCCAAATTTCTATTTTATGGTCTTGACTCCTACTCATGATACGACTGGGATGTTCCAGAGATACCACCTGAAGTACTTTGTTTCTCCAACTGTTTGACACAAACACAACCATACCTGCCTAGTCCATGAAACCCAGTTAAGGTTGTTTTCTTTTGTTAACATCAGTTTGTGAACTTATGGAACTAGATGATCTTTAATGTCCCTTCCAAATCAAACCACTCTATGATTTGAGGTTTGGTAACCAAATACAAAACACATTCATGTATACACCTTTAAAGTAAACCAAAGCCTTTAGTCACAGAATGCTACCACATTAATACACCCATCATCTTACACATGACACCACATTCCACGCAACTCTAGAAACGGTCTTTGCTTACCATGGTGGAAACTAAGAGAAACAAAGGAAAATCCACAGCAAAGTTCAGTTTGATTTCTGAAGAGAGGATTTTTCCTAAAAGTCAACGGGTTTAACAGACTTACGTGGAAATTCATACAGTTCATATGTGAAGCAGCCGATTAAAAGCTGCACAAGATTGATAACTTGACACCAAAACATATGATATAGACAGAATAATTACGCTCTTAGCACATACTGTACAAGGCCTTCCATACCATTTCTGCAAATAGTCCAGTGCCTCCAAGCGAGCACCAATCTCAAATGTGATTCCAGGACGATTGGGAGGCTTTTTGCTCATCTTGAGGTTTTGTTTTTCACTACCTTTGGAGAAAAAAAAAAAGGAAAGTCATATCAGAACCCATAATACGCCGAAAGCACGTCACTAGCAGCAAAGACATTCCAGTGTGTGGAAAAAGATGCAGTATTTCTATCCCAACTTTCCATTCAGTTTTCAGAGGTATAGTCAAGGCCCTTAGAAACCATTAAACCCAAAAGTCGTGCATTTTTAGTCAGACTTATTCTTCTTCAAAAAAAAACCCAGTCACCAAATTTAAGCTAAAAAGCTGTGTTAGACTGTAAGAACAGAGCACCTTTTTGAAACATAATGTTATGACCAAACTGGAGTCAAGGTGCAGTCTTTGCTGTGGAAAAGGTCAAAACCAAGAAGAACTTACCTTACCAATAACAGAAATCTAAAGATAAACATAGCCTGAAGGACAAGTAAGATTAAATTAACCTAAAAAAAAAAAAAAAGGCAAACAAAAAAACCCCTTTCTATGCACTCGCAATTTACAGCTAACACGGAGGAAGTTTCTCTCCCAAACGCCTTTCGCTAATGCAGTCACTATCGAACAAATCACCTCTCTGCCCGACTGCCACCACTATTACCGTGACAAGACGGCCTCCCACCAGGGCACAGACCGCCGGGTCCGCAGGCACTGCCGCACGCCGGCTGACGACCGAGGGTGCCGGGCGGCGGGGCCGGAGCACCCGGACCCGGACCCCGGCCCTCAGGCGGGGCTCCGCTGCCAGCGCCGGCAGCGCGCCCGGGGGCAGCAGCCCGGGGAAGCCCAGGCCCGAGCGCGAAGCACACAAAGGGTCCGCCCCAGAGGGGCCGGGAGGAAGCCCGCGGGCCGGCGGATGCAGCGCACTTCTGCGCGCCCACGGCAGAGCCCGGCCAAGGCCCAGCGCGGGGAGGGCCGCGGGCGCCGCTCCGCCAGGCCCAGACACCG
>JASSUY010039767.1:3390-58411 GCA_032466535.1 Forpus xanthops | reverse complement strand
TGTTATCAGTGCTGTTCCCAGGCTGAAAGTCAAAACCACAGCACTGCACCAGGTACTAAGAAGGAGAAAAATGACTGTTACTTCTCAACCCAGGACAAAGGGTTGACTAATGTAGTAATTCATGGCATTTCTAGAACAAAACGTAATGAATTTGGCTACATAGAAAAGATTTAGCTTCCCAGTTCAAACTCAGTTAATTTAATGCCTTTTCCAAATGAGTCTTCAAAAACAAAACTGAAGCCTTAATATAATTTTGTAGGAGTATGAGTTCCCATGTCTGCATGTGCATGACAGTAAGAGTCAAGCCTATTTGAAATGATGCAAATGTAACACAGAGTTGGAAGAGCTCTGCCATAGTGGGTACCGCTGCTTCCAAAGTTTTAGCTCACACAAAAGTACAGGAATGATGATATAGGAAATACCTCAGTAAGTTACATTACTAGTGAATGTATTTTCACTTATTTGTATTTGAGACGCGGCTTTGCACTAGCTTTTCATTTCCTCAGATAGTTGTGGCTTCACTGTCCTGTTAAAGGACTGTTAGTAATTCTTACTCCCATTTTGTCACATTAATCCTTCTAGGATAGGAAAGGAATTTTCTTGGCTTTGTAGTGAATCAAAGCAAAGGCTTCCTCGTTCAAATTTGATTAATTTGCATTGCATAATTATGATAGCAGTGGTGTTTCATTTAATAGTTTTGTATTGGAGATATCTCAGTCAATCCATGAAAAATTTTTAAACAGGAAAATACTTTACAAAAAATTCTTGGGAAGTCTTGTTAGATATGTTATTTGGCAATCGTTCTTAGAATACTGTAAAACCTGGAGGGAACCAAATATACATAATGCATTCAGGTTACTCACATTTACTGACAAATGCTGCCTAATACAGTTTTTCTAGAAAGAATTCAAATGTAATGTTAAACTACTTTAAAGAAACATCATTAAGGTTGCAAAATAGAGCAATCGAACACAAGGCTGTCAATGCAACTCTTATTCAAGCCCCTTGTATTTGCATTATGATACAGTTGTTAATTACATGATCATGTACTACTTTTTTTTCCTTGATCCTCATTCAATGAGTAGGATGAATAGCATGCACTGAATGAGCAGCTATTCAGTATGTTTTCCCCATTGTTCAGTGTGTATCCCATGCTTTATTTATGGCACACTATTCAAAGTCTGCTCTGAAAAGGAGTTCTGAATCTCTGCATGGGCTTTTTAACAGCAGCCACCACTGCAGTGTCCAAGAGCTTCGCAAGCGCTAATGATAACTTTATCTCCACAACAAACCTGTGAGACGAAGCAGTGACAGCAGCTCAAGAAAACTGAAACAAAAGAGATAAAGGTCAAAAGTCTTCTACCAGCATGGGGTGCTTGATTTAAGACTTTTAGTATCTGATTCTTTAGTGTTAATATTGCACTCTAACTGTTTAAGAGTGGTTTCTGTAAACTGCTTATGTCTCTACCTTTTCCGTTCTCTGAGTCTGATAACATCTTTCAGTTGTCTTCATTATGAGACTATCCCTTCTCTTCCTGTTCCCTTGGGTCTAATTTAGCATTGACGTCTCCACTGCTCTCTCAGATGAGCTTCAGTGATGGCACATGAGTTGTAGTTCTTTACAGCCACATATGTCACAGTTATGTGTAAGAAAAGATGAAGTATATTTGGTGAGAATGAGATTATGTGGCATTTTAAAGACTAAAACAGAGTGCTTTTGTTAAATGTGTTCCTGTTATAGTTCTTCAGGACTCATAGTCTGGCCAACTTGCATAAACTTTCATGAAGATGATATAGGGAATCTCTCTCCCTGTGGCATACCTCTGGAATTCCAAGTGTTTAGCCTCTCTAGAGCTTTGAAAAGAGATTTCAGATGTTGAGAAATTGATGGTGTGGTAGACAGTGTTTGGTGTTTTTGGTTATGTTGTGAAGTTTTCCTTTAGAATGATTGAGTTAGGTGGTGCACCTGATGGAGAAATGACTCCTTTCCTAGGGAGCTAATGAGCAGTGAGTCTGCTCATCAAGAGAAGGTTAAGGAGACTGAAGGGTATAGGAAAGGGATTGGAGAATCCCAGCATCTCTTGAAGAGAGACACATAATTCCAAGTTCTGCCAGCTGGGCTTTTGAGATAAAGGAAAACCTTCTCAGGGACCAGGTGGGACTGGGCAGAGTTTGCTTCTGTTCTGTCATTGAATGTCAGGCTTATATAGTTCTTTACTATGTTGATGTGGTGGATGGGAGAGTATACATCTCATTTCCATTCTGTTTTCTGTAGTCTTTTTGAGTTTTTCCTCTATTAATTGAAGTATTCCCACTTTTATTCTAATATGAGTTCTGATCATTTTTGGGGGAACTTAGAGAAAACAATCTAGATAGAGCTCAAAGCTCTGACTGAGGGTCATGGAAGAAAATCCACATATGCTTTCTTTACTATACTGTTAAGAACAGCTGAATTATTTTGATTAACGTTTGTATGCAATTCAGATCGACTTGAGGTCAAGATCTGTTATGAAAATATTCTGTACTCTGTACATGGGCTAACCTTAGGGGAAAGAAGAAGATAGGCTCTTATAATGGAAAGACAAGGAATCTTACTAATGCATAGAATTACCAACTCTTAGCAATGCAAATGCCAGGTTTTAACTCACATAAATAGCAATGGCTGTGTGGACTTCAAAGACGTCATGTTGATTGAGCGGCTGACAGTCTTGTGAACATATTTCCAAATAATGTTTGTTAAACATCTAACAGAGGGAAAAATAAAAAATAGTTTCAATGCCATCTGCAAGGTCCCATTCTGGACACTAATGAAGAAATGCAGCAGTTTGACAGGATTCTCTCACATGCGTCAAGGATATGAAAATATATGCGATGCTCTGTCTCAGTTGCTAACAGAAGTTGGGTATTTATGCACATTCTTTCTCATCAGTGTAAATGCCAAGTTTGGCTCTCCCAGGTTGCTCTTTTACTTTTCTGTGAGTTATTTGCTGGGGGAGGTTGGTGAACTTTGTTTTTAGTATTGCTGAAGAAGCTGGTGATAAGGTAGCTCTTCAGGTTATGCTGTTGTAATATACTGTCTCATTCTGCATTTATGCAAAAGCCTTGTTCACAGCAGTTCACACTGTCTGGAATCAAGTGAAAACCCAGGTAAGAAGGCTTCATAATTCATGTTTGGGTGAAAAACAAAATGTTCTTCAGCTCTGTGTTCATAAACTTAGCAATTAATTTCAGTGTAGGGCTGTATTGATGGCAATTTGGAGAAGTGAGAGAGGTGAGAGAGACAGAAACAGGAGGACTTCTATTGAGAGTTTGGTTTGTAGCAGAATTAATGTATTCTGAAAGTGTAGGAATAGGTTATCTACAAAAAACTCTGGTGTCTGAAAGCATAGTGGAGTTTATAACATTGCATCCTTGAAAGCAGGGACTCCTGCCTTGCCCATCTCACTCTAGCCTGTCTGAAATACTGACTATGATGAATTATCATAGCTGCAGCATTCAGATTTGCCCTCTCTGGAAAACAGTCTGATTCCTTGACTCTATGCGCAGACAGGCTGTCGCATGTCAGCTATTCTCCCTGTCATACAGGAAGCTTAAACTAGTGTTGAGATGTATTTATGGATCACCCAGTGTTTCTTGCCAAATTCTGTTGCAGTGGTTACCAATGAGGCCCAGTGGGTGACGGAGGGAGTTGAACTGGAGAAAGGACAGCCAGATTCTTCATTGGCTGGGCACTATGTATTTATTTTTTAACTTGTTTTCTATCTGGCTGAAGCCAGATTTTCTAGTGGTAGCAATAACTACATCAAATGATGATTTAATTGCATCGATATTACCCAGGGTAGATTTTCAAAGAAAAGGGTGATATACCTGCTAATGTCTTAGTTACACTGCTTAGGTTGAAGTGTTCACAAAGCCCTTTAATGGTGATGTGCTGTCACACAGTCAGCCTGATTTAAGCCTTGCAGTTTTCTTATGCTTTCTTCATTAAATCCACTTGTAGTTAACTAATGCAGCATAAATTCATAGCCAAGGGTTTACCTGGCTTTGCCCGCCAGGTTTGTGTGTTTGTATTTCAGGTGTACCTGCTGGACCTCATGTCCCTCTCTAGCTTTGTGCTTTAAAAAACCCAGCAAGGAATCCTCTCTTCAAGGCCAGTAATAGCCAAACAACTTGGACAGGAGTTTCCTTAAACTCTCTTTCTCCATCTGCTTATGTATTGTGCACAGTTTAACTTGCACATTACAGAAGCACCTCTTACAGCAGATAGTGAAAAGCCATTACAATTTGCCAGTTGGAGTGTGCTGTTCAATCCTAATACTGATGGCATATCCTAATGAGCTGTAGTGTGGTGGGCTGCCTATCATGCTTTGCACATACAAAGCTGCTGCATCCTGCCAAGAATTACAGGGTTCAGTGTATGGTATTGGAAGTCTGTTACAAGCCTTGTGTGTGCTGCTGGTAGGAAAGGACAATGACGATTTCTGTTGTAAAATAAATTACTATCAAGGAATCTCATTTTTCAGGAAGTAGTTTGTGTGCTGTGTGATGTTTGCTCTGGCTGCTTTGCCAAGGGCTTTTGTATTTATTAAGTACCCATTTGAAGAATGGAAAAAGGAAGGAGTAGCAACTCTCTGATGTTTGGAGCAGGGTTTTGGACTGTCTGCTCCCTGTCTGCACATTCAGAAATGGGGTAATTCACTTGCTGTGGTGCTTGTGCAGTAGAAAAACTAGAAGACACTGCTTACAATGGCCAGTTCCCTGGCACAACCAATCTTTCTGTTGGTAGCATCTGACAGCAGGTTGGTCAGTCCTAAGTGCCTGGTATCTTAGATGTAGGACATTTGTCATGCTATCTACCCAGACTTTAAGGGGAAGCCCTTTTGCCCAGTCATACTCTTTCCAGGCCTGTTGCACAATTCTCACAGTGAAGCATTTTCCAGCTTGCCTAACTTCTATTTCTCCTTCAGGAAGGAAAAATATCCAACTGTCCCTTATCTGCTACTGAAGTCCTTCTGTAGCGTAAGGGCTATTCTTCTCCTCCCTGGGATGGGGGATTTTGATATTCATAGAATCATAGAATAGTTAGGGTTGGAAAGGACCTTAAGATCATCTAGTATTGCTTTGTTGGTTTTCTTAACACTCTAAGGGATTCTCACCTAGCCACTACTACTCATAGTACTGCTTGTACCCAGCTTAGTTTTGCTTTAGTGCTGGTACAATCCAGAAATAGGCAGAGTCTTCTTTCATAAAGCAGTTTTCAGAGTTTGGTGGTCAGAAAAGAAATGGTAGAGCAAAGCTCTTCCTCTCAAAATGTCTCTGCCTGGTCCATGAACAGTAAAATCAGAAGCTTCATTGAATTGAATGAGACTAACAGCAGCACTGGCAAAATTAATGACTACACCTAGCAGAAGCAGCAGCAGAGGGCTAATGTACTGTAGGAATTTGTGTCTTTAAATGCAAAGGAATATCTTTTTAGTAGGTAACAAAAATACTTGACTGAAAAATGCTTTCTCCCATGGTTCTGCAGCAGGACCTCTCTGCACTCTTCTTTAGCAGTGGAGGTGGCTAGGGAGGTGGTGACAGGACTTGAACAGAGCTGAGATGTAGTGGAACTGAGCAGCCTCCTCAAAACCTTCTCAGCAGTTGCTCAATTTTGGCTGTAGCCTCAGTCCTTCTGTTTATATTCTTTAATTTGGGGTTCCCTAGAGTGTAAAAACATGTGCGAGTCACCTTGAAAAGGCAAACAAGCGTGCAAAATGTTTTAAGTATGTTATGTCTCATGTTCCAGAACCTTCTTCACAGATAAGTTTATTTTTTATTTAGAAAGTGGTCTCCGTCAAAGATAATGTTTTCTGTCAAATCTTTATTGGAGTTTTTTAATGTTTATGAAAAGAGCAGGCTTCTGCAGGAACCATACTGGGATAGCTTTTCATAAGTTACTTCAAAAAGCTTATTTGATTAGCTTTTGAGTTTTTCCTGCTGGGATTATAATGGGTTAAACAATCTTAAAGTACTCTGTTGGTTTTTTGTAACGTAATTGAGAACCCTTAAGAGGCGATTAGTAAAAGAGGTTGCTGCTATGTTTTGCTCTGAGCACTTGGGCAACAAGACGGAGGAAAATGAGTTTCTGGCAACTTGCTTACTGGGTGGATGGCACTTGGTTTGGGACAGCTGTCTCCGAGTCTAGAGTGCATCTGATTTTATTTATGTGGGGTAAAATTTGTTTACCTGCTAATTACGCAACAGAGGTAGAAGACATAGGAGGAACTTGATAAATTTGTGAGCTTTGTTCAAAGAAGGAAGCTTTTCCTCAATGAGCAAAATTGATGGTGGTGGGGCAGTGTTATTCTGGTGATAGGTGAACAAGCACATTTGGCAGGTAGACACGTGAACCCCATATGTCACTTCTGAGTTGGGGCCATGATTTCTGTAGTATCAAGTTCTGGGACCTGGAAGGCAGCATACCTGAGCTCCCTTTCAAGCTGTGCACTTCAGTTTCCCTCTTCATGGAAGCCAAGTGTCCTACAGATTGGTGGAGTAACTGAATATCTAGCTTTTGTGCTAAAATGGAGGTTAGACAAGATGTGTTTTTCCACCAGACCTTTCCTGATCAGAGCCATTCCTGGTCTCCTGAGTTACACGTTGCTGTGGACACCTGAAAGATGTCTTCTCCTAGGGGAGGGAAACATAAAGCTTAGAAGAGATTAGCATCACTTGGTCTCTGCCTTACTGAAGGGTGTGCTGTCTCAAGGAGGGATTTGTTTTGCAATCTGGTCCTTGCTGAACCGATAACACACATTTTCTGTGATTTTTATTTTGGGTCGCTGCCTAGCAATTGTAATGAAGGGTAATGCAGGGTCAGTCAGTGATCTGCTTTTCTGTCACAGTTATAACTTTATTTTACTCATGGTAGTTACTGTGTATCACTGTTTTTTTTTTCAGTGAGATATTTAGTAATTATAATTTTTCTTTTTTTCATTGAACATTGGTGCTAAATCTGACAGGAACATTGTAAACAGAACAGGGAAGCCAGGCACTAACTCCATTCAGATGAACATGTAAATCCTCCGCACAAATCCTCGTCATACCCTGTCCTAACAGTAGAATTATCTATCTGCACTGGTGGATAAAAGCAGCTAATCCTTGGAGCCAAATATCATAATTCTGAGGAAATCTTTCAAATTCTTGCATTGGGTATCATCTGCCAGCTACTGCTGGGGAAAAAAAAAAGTCTTGCTGTGCATAAATGTGCCATCACTTCACCTCTGAAAATAATTAATGCTCACACACAGTGAGGCCAATAAATAAGCTGTATTCAATATAGGATTTGCTTTCAGAACTGCACAGTTCATTGCCGACTGTTGTTTGGCCATATATCTCTCCAGGCCACATTGCCAACTGCATTTGGTTTGTTGTTTTTTTTTTTCCTCTACTAGTACAAATGCATTATTACTTTCTCTGGAAACTTGGGAAAGGAAAAATATTTTAAGCAATTTCAGGTAATGGTGTTTCCCCAGGATAATCACACTTTGAAGTCACTAAAGGAACTTGTCTGCAGTTTCTACTCTGTTAAATCTCAGAGGGATGATTAGCATCTGGTAAAAGTTCCCTTGCGAGCTGTTTTTTGTTCTCCATATACTGTTATCTCTTTCCTTACATTTAAGCTATGAACATCTTCTACCACTGCCCCTTCTCAGTATCAGCCTGCTCAGAGAACCAAAGGACAGACACTGTTTTCATGAAGTCGCTGTTTCTGGTAAAACACTTCTAGCCTGGTGAAACAAGATCATGGCTGGCCTGGAAAACTGAAAAAGCAAACACAGAGACTGATTGCCAGGGGGAAAGCGACAGGGGGAAAATATGCTGCTGCAGAAAGATGAAATGCTGCTATACCTGTTCTCATCTGCTCTGCATCATCCATCCAAGCATGGAGCAACGCAGGTGACAGCTCAGCTCTTGAGGAGGTTTAGTGCTGCTCCAATTTGGGGCAGCAAGACACTCCAGCCAGAGGCTGTTAGTACAGTTTGAGCTCCTGCCAGGGTTTGTGCCAAATGAAGTCCCTGATGCACAGTTAACCTTACAAGTTTAAAGTGTCTCTAAGAACCTGCTGAATCTTTCTACTGAGAGGATTTATCCACTTAAGTTTTTACTTTGGAACATGAGCAGTAAGGAAGGGGTTTTGCATCTGTTCTTTTCAGGTGTGAGCCTTACAGAGTACTGTAATCTTTTAATGAGGAGAGGGACAAAATAAGAGAGGGGTTAGGCATCCAGTGTCTAATACTGCTTAAATATGTTAGACTGTCACTAGGGTTTCTTTCATGTCCTGTGTCAGATTGTAACTTGCCTCTGATATGACATTGAAAAGCCTTAAGCCTTTTATGAGTTTATTAACAATATTATTATGAATGAAGACTGCAAAGACCAACAATATTTTGTGTTCAGCTTAAATCTTATTTCCACATAATGCTAGTATTATCATGAAGTAACTGATATTTTTTCTTGGGTGGGGAAAAATGAGGAAAAATAAGGAACAGTATCATATTTTGAGGTGAATTTTAGGGAAATTTGGTACTGTATAATAATCATATCATAAAAATATTGTGTACTTTTATCTCATCTGTACCTTTGTATTTAAATACAGTGAATCTAAACTTACTAGTCAGTCTGTTTTCATATGGCTTTGCCTTTTTAATCAATTTTTAGTGTTCTGTGTTGATACAATTGGAATGAACTATGACCGAAGTTCTTCCTTAAAGAATCAATATGGCAGAAGGTTGCTCTGCATATAAAGGAAACTTTTTCTTCATGTGCTTGGGGTAGGCTACAATAAATTCTGCGTGTCTTAAGGTTGAGAACTGGAATTTGAAGGTAGAACATGGAAGCATTTTCCAGTCTAGGACTTCAGGGGTGCATTCATGGCTCTGAACAATAATCCTCGTGCAAAGGATCCTCCTGTAGTTGTTACAAGCTGCAGCTCCTCAGGAGCGCTCATGATTTCGGAAAAGTCAACATTTCCTATGAAAGTCACTGAATGATATTGTGAAGGAAAATAAAAGCAATTACTATTGTATAGTCACAGAAAAAATCTGTCTATAGGTCCTTCTTTGCAGTGTTCAAAAAATTCCTATTACTCAGAAAACTCTTTTTTACTGTAGGATATAGGAATAACAGAAAAGTAGGATAAAAAAAATAATCACAGTTTGGGGACATGCTTCAACTTCTTATGCATTCAAGATTGACAAAATAAAGTTTGCTCTCTAATTGTGGAATTATTTTCATAGATGAGAAAAAGTGACCAAAGTGTTTCTCATCTTCCAAATGATTTATCTGTACCACAATTCATTACACTATCAAAAAGATGAACTGAGCAGCTTGAAGCAAATGCTTATACTGAATTTCTGTTTATTTGCAGTTAGAGGAATGCCTGTGAAAGATAATGTTGGAATTACCACTTGCAACGATAATGTTTTCAAAAGTTTAAAGCAGTTGCTTTAGTTACACTTTTATGTTTCAAATATTTCCAAATCACTTTTACTGTTTTTCAGCTGTCTGCTGACAAAAAATGATGAAAATCATATCAACGCTTCCAGGATTTGAAGTAGGAGTAACCACAGAGGGGAAAAAAAGTTTATTTCTCAGCCAAGTCTATAATTGTTTTCCCACTTAAAAGGAACTAATGTGCTGTTGGCATTTTACAAAGATTTTGTCTTACTGCAATGTATCATTTTTGTTCTGTTAGGGAGAGGGAGTCTATTTAATTTGCTATCTCACTTAAGTGATCTGTATGAATAACTGTGGATGCAACTGTGATGCTCTAGCTGTTTCTGTAGCAACCACCTAATTTTTGTGTCTGTATTTTCATGTTTCCTTCAAGGAATTATTTTTTATTTCCAACAGTTTTGTTCTCAGAAGTGTTTCTGGAGTTATTCTTATGTTGTTCATTTGCACGCTGTCATATGTGAGTCCACCACGAACAACTGAGAAATGGTTGTATGAATTACCAAAAGCACGATGGCAGTTATAGTGATCTTTAGTGATCCTTATGCTTTCTGTGATGAGTGGGAAATTACATTTTCTAATTCCTCTTTTTCCTTTTGGAGGTGGTAGACTTACCTAATGAAATGTTACTTTTGCCGTCACTGTGACAATCATCATTTGTGCAGGAGTATAACTCAGCCAATTCCAAATGTAAGTGAAAATGAAATGGAGCTTTAGATCGTGATTGCTGTTTGCTTTGCATTGTTTATGTGCACTTGGGATGACACTTCCCGATATCTTAGTGCTTGATAAATACATGGCATCATAACTTCTTTTTCCACGGTAGGAGTGACTGAAGATTTCGGTGTGGGTTTTGGACTGCTGCCTGTATACAGTGAAGGCTGTGGGGGTGGTTGTGTGATTTTTGGGTTTTTCTTCTTCCTTTGCTTGTTTTTTCAAAAAGATGAAAGATCCTCATTGCCTGTGTGTTGTGGGAGAAAGTGGTTTTGCGTTGTTTCTGGAGTTGTTTCATTTTAGCTAATCTTTCAAAACAGGTTCAGAAGTCCCTTGCTGGATGATGGTGAATAGTCAGAACATCTCCTTCCCTTCATCCCAGTTTTCTCTTCCTTTCAGATTCTCCATCCTCAAGCAATAGGCATGGAGATAGCTGCGTTGAGATGACCTTGTTTGGCTGCCAGGTGCCCACCCAGCTGCTTTCTACTCTCTGTCCCCAGCAGGATAGAGGACAGAATAAGATTAAAAAGCTCATAGGTTGAGATAAGGGCAGGGTGATCACTTGTTGATAACTGTCATGAGCAAAACAAACTTGACTTAGGACAAATCAGTTTGTCGCCCTTCAAAACTAGGGTAAATGGTAGAAATAAACCATATAGTGCACTTTCCCTCCCCTGTTAATTCCTTGCTGACAGCGTTTTGCCCTTTCTTAGATAGGCCTTGCCAGACGTGCCACCAGTACAGTAGTTGACGCTCCTTTTTTTTTTATTACTTTTAGGTTTTTAATTATATTTTATTTTTGTTTGTTTCTTTTTTTTAACAAGTCTTGCTCACTGTTTTCTCCTTTGGGTTTGCCCCAGAGGGTGTTCTTGGCTCCAGAGCAGTTGGCTTCTGTTTCTAGTGCCTTGTCCTGTACCAGGTCTTCCTCCACACTTGTGCCTGCAGGTCAGACTGTCACACAGGCTGCTGGGAAGCTTGTCGCGTCTTTCTCCACTCACAAGCTGAGAAACTAGCAGGAGATTTGCAAAGATACTTGAGGTACCTCCTTATGTGCTGGGGATGACATGAAGTGTTTTAATGTGCTGAGTGTCTGACACGAAGCATCACCAGTTGTTGTAATGACAAGTGTGCAATTCAGCGCAGGCTCTGGGCTCTGTGAAGGAAAGAATAATAGTGGTTTTCTCAAGTGGCTTCAAGTATTTTTGCCTGTTATAATTTTTGAGATGCTATTTGATCTTAATATTATCTGCCTTTCTATAAATCTTTCCTAAAAAATTACCTATGCATTTATGGAAATAGAAATATATTCATAAAGTAGAGATATGATGCTTCAGAGCTGTGACACTTTCAGCTTTCCACGCAGGGCAGGTATACCATAGCTTACACTTCTGGGGAAACCGAGGCTTGTAGATTAAATGACAAAAAAGGTCTGTAGTCAGGGTAGCTGCTATCCTTAATTAGACTTGATCTGCTTAGTACTTTCATGTTAATAAAGTTAGGAGCTTTTTGGTATTCTCCTGTAATCTAACAAAGCATCAATATTTTTGGTGACAAATGGATGTTGATTACTTCATGAAGATTGATTAAAGGCTTTAAATTTGCTGGACTGGAACTTGTGTTAATGTACCTCTTCTAATAATCATACAACTCGCTCAAATCTACTCTAATTTTAGACCTACGATACCAGTGCTTCCACTTGCTAGTGACAGTTAAATCCTTACTGATACTGGTTAAGCCATTTAGACAATGTGATGCAACAAACATGATGGATGGCTTTAATTTGATATTCTTAGACTGCGTTTGATGTTGCTTCTGCACCAGTGGAAACTTGCTACAGAATTAAATTAACACTGCATCTCCTTTGTGCTTGTATTCTAATAGCCAAAGGGCCTGTAAGCCTGCATTAAAATAATAAACAGAAACTTCCTTGTACTGTGATGTTGGGGAAAGGAGTAGACCTGAAACTCTCCATTAGAATGACAGTGCCAATAGCCAAGGTCTCATTTTTAGTCTTATAGCTGCATACAGTGTGTCTTTTGCTAGGATGCAAGAATATTGTATTTCTGCACATATGTATGTACTTATATTGCTGAAAATGGAAATAATCTTTTGAGGGAAATGTTTCCTTTTTGTGCAGATGGTTCTAAAATGTCCCATATTATAAGAAAGTGGTGAAATAAAAATGGGAAAATACAAACACATCATTCAATGCTTTTTACCTCATTTTGGCTTTTGTCTTTAGTAGTCGTAACTTGATCAGTCCTAAACTCTGTATTTTTATGTAACGTCTCTATTGGTCTGAAAGAATACCTTAACTTCTCTTTCACATGGCCACTCCTGTGAGAAAGGGCTGTATCCCTGTGTAAGCAAACGTGGCAGGATGTCTACATCTCTGGGGGCTTTTTTGGCTCAGTCCAGGAGACTTTTACCAAGTTCAGTGAGAAGTTCCAGTAATTTCTTTGAAAAAGCCTTTTGCTAAACATGCTGGTTTGTAGTTGTGGCAGTCTGGGATTGACAGACAAGTGGTGGTTTCACAACAGGCTTCTCAAGGAATTCTTCTGACACTATGCTGACTGGGAATGTGCTTGTTTCAGCACAGTCTGGTGTTATGTAGGAGGTGCAAATGAAAGGCAATGGGCAAGCCTGCTACCCACAGGTAAACCACAGGAAGCCTTTTTCTTCCTTTCCTTTATTTTCTCTGTGTCCTCTTCTGCTTTTTACACTTTTTCACACCATAACCATCTTACTCCATGAGGGTGTGGAGACTTCCTGAGGCAGGAGAGAAGCCATTTCTGGGTTCCTTCATGTAGTGCTGATTGAGCCATAAGTCAGCAAATATATCCAACTGGATTGTGGTCTTGGTGGACCAATCTCATTTGGCCCAATTAGTAAATGCTATGTCCTTATGAGACATCTCCTGAAAGGCTGAGTGCTTTAACTAGTTGTTGAAAACATGATGTTGCTTAATCTGCCAGCATTTATGCATCCCTTTTGAATTTAATTGATCACCTCACATATCCCCTTAGTTAATGTCTGAACACAGAGATGCATTATATGAAACAAAAATGTTTTCTTAAAGATCTAATAGGAATACTTTTTTTGCATGAAATTGTCTTAATTAACCTCCCAATTTTTGTGAGACTGCAGTCTGCTAGTAATTGTGAAAATGAAAATGTTTGCCATGTTAAACCCAGAAATGAACAAATCTATTTGCGGGCTCCGATGTTGAAGCAGTTGAGTTCTGTTTTTAAGCAAAGATTAGAGTAATGGTAGGGGTGCATATTTGGTAAATAAAGATGCTGTTGTTTGCTTCGGGAGAAAAATCAAACTGAATAAAACCAATTATTACCTGATCCAAAGGCTGCTCTCATCAATGAGAGACTTTCTGATGACTGGAATGGGCTTTGGATCAACTCCTAGCTCACAAATTATAAGCGCTAGTAGCTAGGTCATTTTATTCAAGAAATACGCAGAGCTAAAGGCGGTTCAATTTTCCACTAACATATGCCCTTTTAAGATAGTTTCTCAAATTGTAATATACTCACTGACTAAGTCCAGGCTATTTTGCTTTGCAAAGGCCACAAGATCTTTGCAGACCTATTGGCACCTCTACCAATTCTGTTTGCTCAGTTTCTATGGCTGGACTTCAATCTGTCCAATAGCCTCAATAGATCTGTATCAGTAGAGAAGAGAAAATGAGTTTTACACTATTGAGGTGAAATAGTACTTACAAGATTCAATAAGATCTTTCTAAAGCCTAACCTTTCTTGTGGAAGCTCAAATACATAGGGGTGAAAATGTATGCTGCCTGTGCTGCTGTTTTTGTTGCCCACTTTGTCCACTACAGCAAATGTATGTCTGTAGGTTTAGTTGAAAGTGTTTGTGTATCCCATAAGGGTAATTTTTTGTTTAATATTCTAGATAAGTAAGTTACTAAAATATTTGGCACTTCAGAGCACATGTCATCTCACACTGGTGATGTTTCAGGGGTTAGACTCTTGCAGGAGCAATACTGAATAGTGTGTTTTTTATTTCATTACATATCTGAGAAGGTTTCTTGTAGGAGGAAATTGCTGAATATACATTGTGCATGTTGTACCTGCACTAGACGAAGTTTAACTTCTCCCAGCTCCTCTCTCCCCACGCTATAGCTAAGCTACTCTAGTGCAAGGGCACAGAGAAAGCCACTAAGTGGCTGTTTGGTATCTATGGAAATTAAATCTTGCTGACTTGAACATCAAGGATTTTGAAAGCAAATTGCAAAGACTTGGCACACAAACACTTTTGCTGTTCTTGCTGCTTTTAATCACTAAGAAACAAACAATCCTTATTCTTAACTTGAATCTCAAGTCACTTGGTTTAGGAAGGAAGCCATAAAAGAAATGTACATTTTATGGAAATATTCACAGCTGTAAATTGAATAAAAAGATAAAAAGTTTGTTTTTTTTTTTAAAGGTGGGATGAGTCCAGGTAGATTTAGACACTCAGTGTTGTCTTTTGGTGTGTGAGTTCCAAAGGGAAAAAAAAAAGTAATTCTTTAGTAGTTTTGGAATTTGTAGACAAAAAGGTAGACATTTGATGGATGTGTTCTGAAGAAGTATGTGTTCCAGCACTCCCCATGAAGCCTTAGAATACTGTAAATCTTGGGATCAGTTTCTGGCCATTGGGCACGGATTCCTTTCAGTTATTTATGCTACCTATTTTTTAGTTGCCTATTTTAGCTACGTATTTGAATTGGCACTGTCTCCCATCAAGCCCCGTATTTTGGACAGCATGGAGAATACTTACCTCTGCTTTACAACTTCAGTGCAAAAAAATCATACCTGTGCCCTGCATTCATTGCCTCTATGCTTTTAGGCAGTCACTCAGCCTGTGCCTCTGGTTTTTTTTATTCTTTTTTTTTAATTTTCATTGCTGTTATCAATAGCACATCTCGGCATCTACCAATATATCAGCACAGCTTATATTAATATACCTTCCCCTGCCCCTTTTTTGGTTACTGAAGTCATAGCTTTATTCCCTGTGATGTTCTAAATAATGCTTTATATTCCTCTACAGAATCATAGGACCTATTAACATAGTATTCATGGAATACCAGGAATGATGTGAACCTAGACTTGCTTTCCTTGGCCAGTGTAGATTTAGTTGTATCAAATATTGGCGCACCACAAGATGGAGGTGCTGAACAAACTCATGAAACTACAAATTTTCTTTCATTTGTGTGGGTAGTTGCTGATAGGATTTGGAGAAAATATTGTAATATCCTGTTTGAATGACATTAATGGAGGCATTTCCTGTTATCAGTCTGCAGCACCTCAGCCTTGGAGAGAAGGTGAATCAAGTTCTTAAAGTGTTTTTTAACACCTTATTCTCTTGAGCAAGGTGTTAGTCCCTTGGGTCAATAAGGAGCTACATTTAAACTGGAACAGTATATCATCTCTCCCATCAGTCTTTCCATTAAATACTCACAGTGCACTTACCTGTCTATACAATGACAGCAATTACAATTAATAGGTAGAATAGTGAATTTATATTATGTGTGAATATCCCAAGTGCTGGGTGCTCTGACACTGAGCCAGCAGAGCATTTGAGCATGTGCCTAACTTCAGAAAAAGTGAGCTTGGCTTTTCTTTTAATGAAATCAACGTCAGTGATGTGAGTTCAGAGCTGGTTTGAATTATCATGGCAAAGCAGCAGGGAAGGGGTTTTTTTGAGAAGTTTAAAGGCTAAAATCAGTGAGCAAGGCTCCTCTATAATGCACACGGAGAGCCAGAGCTCTCAGTACTTTGCATGGCTGAAACTATTGTGAGGACCAGAAAAGAGAAAGCTGGAATGTCTGCTATTTTGTGGTTTAAAACAAGCGATTTGGACTGGGTACTCTGGCTGGATTAATACCTTATTGCATGTGTTAGTTATATCTGTATTAAAAATGTTTTATGAGCTTGGAATAATGCACTAATTCCTGGCATCCAATGTGATTTGCCCAACTTAATCTATTTTTTTCTATTCCTTTTTCCCTATAATTTTTCAGATTGACTTTATCCAGGGGTTTTTATAACTATTTTTAGAGGTGAATGACCTTTGTGGTGTATTTTTAATCAAGCTGAGTTGCTGTATTATGTTAAAGCCTTATTAACAACTGACATGAATTGAGAATACTTCATTGTACAGGACAGTACAGTGCAATAACTTATGACTTCTTAAAATAACTTTGTCTTTTTGAGTTCTCATTTTCCATGTTTGAGAATGATCGGAATAAAAAAAAATTAGGACCTTTAAATCCTTTCTGTTACAACATCATAAATCCTTTGCTTATCTGAATTGCATAATTAGTATGGAGTGCCAAAAGAAAAGGAGGGGAAAATTTCAAGTACTTTTCCTAGTCTCCTTTCACTCCCATCTGGGAGTCAGCTGCTCTTACATGTTGAATGTTTTGGGAATCTGGGTGGTTACCTAACAGATACAGGGTGCCCTATAGCAGATGCATTACTGAAATCTGTACTTTAGGAATGCACAGGCCACCTTAGTGGATTGTCCCTACTGACTGCTGGGCAGGAGACATGATAAAGATGACCTTTATGGAGAAACAGGCACTTCCATAAGCTGCTGGCTGATCTCAGCTTGTGCAGGGACAGACTGGAGACAGGATTCTCGCTACTGCCTTATCACTTCTGAATACTTCACATTTCTTTCACAAAAGTCAGAAAAAAAGCTAGTGCCTGTTTTAGGTCTGTATCTAAGAGTTTATGCCTATGAGAAATCATCAAAGGTAACGGTCACTTTATTTTTGTTATGGCACTTTCCTAATGCATTGTGCTATTTGGCTGTTAAAATGTAAAAATGATGGTGAATGCATGCTTCTCATCTGAATTTATGACCATTTACAAAAGTATTTGTATGAAATGGCCATGGAGTCTCTACAGGGTCTGGCACTGCATCTGTCAGTTTAGACTCGCATCTGTTGTAGCCTTCCTGCTACTGGGAAAAAGGAGGCAGCGATATGTGGTAAACCTCACTGTGGTCAGTAATGTTGTCTCTAGCTAGCTGAGAGTGAGAGGTGGCTCCTTAGAGGCACAGGAAGCAAAGGATAGTGGAATGAAGGTGCCAATGCTCAATGAAACACCAAAGCAGCAAACCACATTCAAAGCTAGCCATAATTAGCTAATGACAGTTATGTTGGGTGACTGTACTTGAGCAGTGAAACAAGACTTTTGAAACAGCCTCCTTAGAGTCCCTCCCAAACCACAGAGGGAACTTGAGAGCAAATTTTGTTCTTGCAGTCATGAATTCAGGGAGCTGGTTTCCCTGACCAAAGAGAGTTATGGTGAAGCTGTCTAAGCAGCGTGAATCTCCTGTGGACTGTGGTGCTAAGCTGAAGTAAGGGCCTTGGAGATGTTTCTGTCAGTGCTGGATGAGGACTTTCCAGCCTGGCTGTCTCGTGCGGAGTGCTGTGGTATGTGGTCTGGTGTCTCAGGCTGTAGAGACCAGCATTCCTACAGCTGTCAGCATTATCCCAGAGCTTGCTTTCTTATCCCATGGATTATGAAAGTATTTCTAAAGAAAAGGATCAGGTGAAAAACAATCTTTATCTTTTTTCCTTCCGGTTTCCATAACAAAGAGGCTGGTTTTATCTTGCTGTCTTGTGCTATTAGCTTCATCTAATCCCTTTCTGTTATCAAGCTGCCCTAGTACCTGCAGAGATTGTCCCCTTGATGAGTTTCCCACTCAAGAAGAATGTCGTGTATGAAGGAAAATTGGGGACTGCGAGAAGGACTTGAGGAGTCTGTCTCCTCATCAGTACCAGAGTGAAGGGGAGGGGGAATGCTCTGCTCGCTGGACCTTGGCAGCAAACTTCACTGTCACTAAGACAAAATACAAAGATCTCATCATCTTCTTATTAAAGTTTATCTCCCAGACTGCATGCTTACTTGTGGTGTGGTGGGATAAGTGCTGTGCATGAGGAAGTTGTGCACAATTTGTATTTGGAACCTAGAGGACTGTGCTTTGATATGAGATTGGACAGTGTTTATTTGCATGGTTTTTTATTGCCTTGTAGTTAGAATGAAGAAGTAAGGACTTGATAGGTTGTGACCTAGAGGCTAAATATTGGAAAAAAACTGGTGAATTAAAAGTGTAGGGAAAGTGAATCATAAGGAAAGCGTTTCAGCTGAACTACTTAGATACAATTTGAGGTTCTTGCAAAAAAAAGGTCTAATATTTGGATTTAGTGATGAAAAGAACCTTAAACTGAGCTGGCTACAATTTTTTTTCAACCTCATTTTAACACTTTAATCTTTCACTAAAATTTAAACATAGAATAAATTGCATTTTTTTTTTCCTTGGTATAGACTCAGCTTTGAACTTACTTCTGGTTAGATATATTAAAAGTTTCAGTGATGTTTGAGGGCAGGAACAGTATCCCTATTGGAGCTGCAAGCTATTCTACATGTAGTTATTCGCCTGCAGGGACCTCAACAATTTACTCAGTCTGGTCCCTGATGTGCTTGAAGACCATGTTCTGGGGCACTAGCTGGTTGTCACACTGTCACTGCAACTGCATTGGTAAGGCTTGGGCAAAGGTGTTCCAAGACACTCCAAAAACCAGCAGTTGTCAGCTGTTTCTACCCAGATTGTGTGATAGAAGTCTGACTGCTTCAATGACCCTGGAATTTCCCATCATTTTCCATAATGCATCATTCTGTGAAAGTGTCCAAAATAACCTGGTCAAATAGAGTCTCCTCAGATTGCTGCAGAATTGGCTGCAGGAGTTGGTGAGCTTGTATGCCTGACTTTCCCCTTTCCGAGTCTTGCTTAGAAAATGGTTGTTTAACAAGCCTCTGGGAAGTGATGCCTGGTTCAGGCTGTGTGTATGCATGTTTATTTGTAAAATTGCATTCATCACTTTTTTGGCCTCTGAGGTGTGACTCTTCTCTTTTTGTCTCTGTGGTTTCTCTGAATTTAAGTACCACCTTGACAGTAAGCATTGATCCTGGCTACTCTTACAAGACTTTACCTTCATGCTTTTGGTGAGGGGTTTTTGCAGTGCTATGGCTTGGTTAAGGTCCTGACATTCATGGTTTAGTGGGAGGTATCCCTGCCCATGTCAGGGGGGTTGGAACTAGATGATCTTAAGGTCCTTTCCAACCCTAACTGTTCTATGATTCTATGATTCCTTGCATTAGTGCATGGATAGCTCTAGTGATTAAGCCTATTCATTCAGACTCATTCAGATAAGCATGTGGTTTTCTCCAGTTCAGTTTAGAATTAGCGTGGAGATTAAGCCAGTCAATTCCAGCCACATGGCTAGCCACGCTGGTTGGCTTTAGCAGCTTTGCTAGCTTATTTGGTCAATTTTCATCAACATGAATGCAAAACAGTTGGAGCCTAGTGGTGAATTGTCTTTCTAACAAAATGTGCTTTTGATATTTCAAGACACTTGGTTGAAAACTGTGCAAAGAGCTTTCTTTGCTACACAGGAGTATTCTTTCCCAATGACTTTTCCAAAGCCTATCATCACTTTGAAGAACTGGAATAAAACAGCTGAGCTGTGCACTCTCAGTTCCAATGTGGAAATGTTTGCAAAAACACTGAGCTGTAGTAACTCAGTGCAACAGCTGTCAAAGCAAAGTCCAGGAATGGCCACTGTAGGGTTTTTATCTGGCTTCTGCTCTGTACTGCTGCGTGTAAATTATTCACCAGCTTACCCTTATGAATAAAATACATGCCTCAGGAAATCCAGCTGGTATGTGCCCTTCTTGTGCTGTCTCCTGTGTAGTGCCCCATCCCCTGGTTAAATCTATATTCATGTTTTTTGAACTTCCAGGCTACGATGAGTTTTGTGATTTAGGTGGATGATTTCAGGGAATATCTGCTACACCTGAGCCTTTTCAGGAAGAAATACAGCACAGCTTATTCAGCTTTCAGTAATAACTGTGTGTTTTCTAAGTAGGGATTTTCTGCACTTGCTTGCTGTGTGTTACAGAGTACACTTCACATAAGCTGCCTGTGCTCCTTCAGTGTAATGGGAGGTTGCAGTAGCAGATGTGAACCTTCTGGGTTTTAATGCTTTGTGAACTCCCTCGCATCCTCAGTGCACAGTGTATTTTAGAAATCTTTTTGTGATCCATTAGAATGTTATTAGTTCTCTTAAAATGTTGTATGAAACGGTGTTCAGTTAACACAAACACCACCACCCTCCCCGAAAAACATACTCTCCACAAAGTTAAGTTGAAATAGAAGTACACCTCCATATCTCCCCACTTCCATGTTCAAAAAAACATGCCAGTATAGTTAGGGGCTTGAGAAGCTATCCTTGCCTTTCATATGTTCTTGACTTGAAGTGCCTTTGTTCTGCCTCTGGACCTTTACTGATTAAAGAGGTTTTTTTTGGTTACTGGTTTTTGTAAAGGATTAGAATTTGATCACAAAACCTTTTTTTTCCCCACATTTCAAGGATATAATTGTTACAGAGGAGGAAAAAAGACTGTTAACCTCTTCATGAAATATGTAATCCTGTTTCTTTTCTTCCTCCCCAACAAGAAATATAACTGATTTTATAAAATACTCAACAGATTTTACAAATATCATTATCAGTAGCCTCTGAACAGATGCTTGTTCAGTTATTGTGTCTGCTGCTGCATTCTTTTGGCTCTGCAGGAGTCAGATATGAAAGATTGCAACAACCTGCAAACAAATGTAGCCTTTTGTTGTCCTTTTGAGTCTTGGGTAATCCAAGTTGCTGGGGTGGGTCATGTAAGTGTACTGTAGTGTTAATAATCATAATTACAATAAAGATATTAATTACTTAATCAAAGGGTAATTCTGCCAGACTTGCTCAAATTCAAGATAGCATTAGAAGCTTTGTTGTGTGATGTAATACTTGCAGCATATTGAGACAAGTACAAAATGAGATCTAATCAATATTTCTACACAGCCCTTCATCTCTAAGACTGCAAAGTTTAGTGCAAAACCTGGAGTGTTGGGGAGAACTAATGACCTGACAAGAGACTTCTTAAGGGTATCTTTTCCAAAACCATTACCAGAGAGTGGAAGTCCTTTTAGTAGTTACGTCCATGAACTGCCCTTCTGGACTAGCTAAAGTATGCTAAAGAGCAGAAACATTAGTAGTGTATGGATCTTCAAGGGAATCCTTTCTGTCCCTGCTGTGTTGGGCATTGCTAACCATCTAAACCCTGCTCAGGTTGGCCAATGCAGGACTACAGTTGCCTTAGAGCTTAAATCTGTAATCTGATAAGTGATGCTGTGGCATGGAGGAAATCAAAAGTGGGGGAAAAAGTCCAAAGTAAATGTCAAATAAACTTTTCCTCACCCTTTGCCTAGTTTGAGGTTCATTTTATGCTTTTTTACAATAAACACAGTACGGACTTTTATAAATAAGGGAGCAATGATGGAGAAGAAGCCCTTTATTATTAAGGAATCCAGTACCATTGCAGTGTGTCCTTCATATGTTGTCTAACAGTAGAAAATAGTGCTGGCTTTTCTTATGGAAAAGGGAAACCTGAATGATCAGCAATATTTTGTTTTTCTTAAAATGATTTCCTCTTTTTAGTATCCATAGAGAGAGCTTTTTGAATCAAATATTACCGACAGCAAAAACATTATCTAGTGTATAGACAGATGGCAGGACGATAATTGTTTAGAGGGACAGATGGTAGTTTCTTGTACCCACTTTCTAGTTTCTGTGATTTTAAAGCTCAGCAGTTACATTGTGCAGTGTTCGTGGTGCCATAAAATACCAACCACTTTAAATAACTCTGAACCAGGCTTTCGAATGATTTGTTTCAAAGGAGCCAGTCCTATTTAAAACATTATCAGCTGAGGTTGCCTAGATATTTGACAAAGCAGATTGTAATTTAAAGAAATAGTGCCTAACTTGCAGCTTATATTCTCAGCAAATGCAGAGCCCTTCTGCCTCTTTTCTGTTGGAAATAACAAGGCTAAAATTATGGAAGAGAAATACTCCCTTTCAAAGAAAAATCTTTTCAAAAAAAGAATCTAATAGTACTAAGGAGAGGGACCATGGGAATAAAAATAATGTATGAGTTGGAGTGAGCTGCCACTGATACTGTTTGTAAAGACATGCCTGGAATTCCAAGTTAGTGTCTCCCACACACTATGGTAAATGTGACTATATCCACAATGTTGAGAATCTTCTACATAAATGGCTTACAATGAAAAAACAAATATGTTGCTGCCCCATGAGTGTGAGGTCTACATGAAACACCTTTATCCTTCTCTAGAAAATCTAAGAAATCTTTCCAGGAGTAATTTTGTGAAACACATGAAGATGCTTCATGCTGAGTCTCTGCATGATTTAATAAAACTTCTGCTTGTTGACATATTCTGGTGCACCTCTTCCCTTTCCCCTACCCCCCCCTTTTTTTTTTTTTTGCATCTCATAAATAGTAACCTAAGGAAAGAAGATACATCTGATCAACAGGATTGCTTTCCAAAGTTAGGTTGATGGGGGCAACTTTCAGTATGACTGATGAAGCTCTAATCTCACAGCAGGTCAAGGATCTACATCATCAGGTTATGTTTTCTGGCAGGCTTCTCTTAGCCTCTGCTTTATATAGTACATTGAAATATTTGAGGCTTTTCGAGGTGGAGTCTTTCATTTGGAGGTGAACTACATGGGTTCTTGTCTTAGCTCTGATATCGTTTGTGTAAATATCATCTGTTCTATATGAAAGTTCCACTTAAATCAATACATGTAACTGGAAGACGACAACATTATTCCTACAGTAATTTTCAATATAGCCATGGCCAGAGGCGAGGTGGCTTCATTCCAGTAATGGTCATGTGGCTTCAGCAGTGGTGCTCTGCTTGGGTGTGGAGAAAACAATTAAACACCTGTACTTTCAGTACTTAACCTTCAGGATGTTGTGCTACAAGAAACTGTTCAGTCCAATGTAGAGTTATGTAAAATGTGACTAGATGCAACTAGCTGAAATTGTGATTTCAGTAGTTTTTGAAAGACCTTTTTATATGAATTGTTAGCCACCTATTAAATAATTTTATGGTGGGTGTATGAGGAAACCCACAAATTTTAAATTAAAATTTAGAGAAATGCATGAAATCTGCACTTTCAGCTGGTGACCACAGACTCTTCCAGTCCTGAGACTAATGGCTATCCAGTGTAAGAAATGAAAAGTAAGCTGTGCAACACAAAGCGAACCAGAGAGCTCAACTTATTTTTCATCTATTTCTTTCAAATCTTGCACAATTGCAATGAACTGCTTGTGAGCAATCTGGAATCTCAGAAGTATTTGAAAAATATTTTTTGCAAATAATTCCAAATAAGGAGCCTGTGTGAAAAATGCCAAGTGTTCTTGGACAATTTGTAAGCAGGAAGAGGCTTTATTGATTAAGCAAATGATTCACTACATGTTAACTCAGAATTCCTTCTGAACTTGGAGCCTGTTGGAGCTGAAAATCAGTTTAGTTGTCTTATATTAAACTTCTTTTGTTTTCCACATTGTAATCATGTTTGAGTTGTTAGTGTCAAAATAAATAGCAATAAGAGTGTTACGAGATTTATTTTAGTGTTAAGGCTCTTCAGGAGCATCACTGTCTGCATGAACACGTATGCAGTGCCCTGCAACTGTTAAGAGGTTGACTTGTGAGGAATTTTCCCTTTGCAAATTGTACAAGTCTGATCAACATGAATCTTGTACACTGAGTGTTTGTATATGATCACACTAGCTGAAGGAGTTTTTTAGAGACATTCTTGAATTTGGTATCCAATATAACTTTTGTATCAGTTCTTGTAGAGTTCAGACCTCTCTTTTTCCTGGCTTCAGTGGGCAGACAGTGGTGCCAGTACTGAGTTCCGTCTCTAAGTGCCACTTTGGAGTCAGTGGGCATACAGTGAGCTGGTATCTGTTGTATGCATTGACGGAACTGGCAAGTTCAACCTGAGAGTGCTTGGGCTGTCATGTAGCTGAGGCTCTCCAGTGGTCTTGTCCTTTATTTCCACTGTTACAGTTAGCTTAATGCTTTCCCTTAACTGCTTCTGAATTCTTTCATGATAGCAGATATATAGCCAGTGTCATCTGACAGATTTTTAGGCATCTCTGTTGTAAACATGTAAGTATTCATTTAATGCTTGAATTGCTTTACCATCCTCTGTGGCTGTATTTCTCATTCCTTTCTGAAATGATCTTTCTTCATCCTTGGCTGAGTCCCCTTCTATGCTTTGAGAAAAAGCTGCTTGATATCTAACACTGCCAGCTATATTTCTTGCAAACTTATTTCAGATTCTTTCCTGATTCATGTGTCTTTTGTGAACTCTTTTTTTGTGTTCTCTTTTGTCTTGATTCACTGTTTGCATGGCATGGTTATTTTAAACTTGATTGGATCTTGCTTAGAAGGATAAAGAGATTTCTTGAGAAGCTACAAAGGGCTGCATAGGTTGGTTGTTTCTCTGGCCTAGGAAGGAGAACTGAGCAGACAATACTTCAGCCACCTCTGGTGTCTGGGAGGAAGTCTTCTTCCCCATCTATGTCCTCCAAATGGCAATATCACCACCACCACCAAAACAAAAAATGGTTTCTTTGGCATTTATTTTCTTGCAGCAAAGTAGCAGAGCCATGCAGCTCACAGGGGTTGATGGAGGAAGGTGACAGGCATTGTGCTGAGGAGCCTTGGCTGTGCTGGGGCTGGTCAGTGCTGTATCCTGGCCATGCCTGTCTAACCCACCACAGCTTGATCCTGGTGCTGAAGGTGGGATCTGAGCTAGGGGACACTTGCTGATGCCAGCATGTTTTATTGTGATCTTTTCAGTGACCTTTCTGTAATCCACCCAGAAGTAGAATTACTGTTTGTAGGCAAAACAGGCAGTATCTCATAGCAGCAGAATTGTGATGACCCCAAATCTTTATGGGAAGTTATGGGACAAAAGAAGGTGGTGATAATGTTTGGAAACTTTTATGAATCAGAAAGCCTGGTCCTTTGAAATCAGTGATGAAACCCTATCCTTCACAGAGGCTAAAACTGAAAACCAGAGATGATTATCTCCTTGTTCATAGGAATGGTACTATGTATCAGGCCAATCAGAAACCTATAGTGCAAATACAAAAGTATTTCAAAATTAAAAAATAACTCTTCTCTTATACTCCAAGCCTTCCAATTCACATCCCTCTGCCTAAACCAGCTGCTTATAAGAAGGTAATGATTTCTGAAGCATGTTTTAGGTATGAGAGTTGAGTGCCTGTTAGACTTTCAGAAAATACCTGCTGCTTCATCAGCCTTTGCTTTCCCTCCCCTCTTCTTTAACATTAATCTCTACAACTTTAACTTCAGAATAAATGTTTGCATTAATTGTGCCAGCTTTTGAATTACCAATAGATGAATCTCTAGTGGCTTAAAGGTTTGCTAAAGTAAACAACAAATGAATTGCATGTTCCTCTAGGGCTTTTTGAAAGCAAACAATACTTCCCCTCTCCCAGCATGAAATAGGATATTTTCTTCTTAAAGATAGGTTTTCTGCTTGCAGCTGGAAATAGGCATAATTTTCTAATGGCAGAATGTAATTATTTAGTATTCTGAAAAGGTAGGTTTCTGGGCTTGAAGAAATTATACTTTTAGTGACTTAGAGAAAGGCTGTCCTTTGGTTTTCTTTGGATTGATTTGGGTTTGAAGGTGGGATCAGGTCAACTACAGCAAAGGAGCTGGCATCTGGTAAACTGCTGTCTCCTCAGTGTGTTCAGTGTTGCACTGTCCTCTTTGTGTTGCTGCAATGTAATGGCATGTATGATTACTCTTTCTAGCAGAGCACCTCAAAAACTAAAATCAAGTGTGTAATATTGAACTGGATCATTTAAAGAGATTTTCTAGACCTTGTGTAAGCTGAATCTTCTTTGTGTGACAGGTTATGGCTTTGTTGTTTTTTTCTTTTTTTCCCTAGCATTGCATTAGTCACATTGGGTGGTAGTAGAATATTTATTAAACAGACTTAATTATCTGTCTTTCACATGTGTCATAAAATCTAATGACTTGGCTGACGCATGTTGCAATTAAACAAATGATATTCAGGTAAGTGGAAACTATCCCATTTCTGTTCCTAATAGAAGGCATCATTGAGGCTTATACTGAAAACCACAGCAGTAAATGATTGTCAGTTGCTTTGCTACCATTCAATTGCTTCAGTATGATTGTGCCATTTCCAGTTCAAGTGAAAATATACTCTATTAGCTGTAAGACCAGCCTTTCTTTGCATAACTGTTTTTATGATGAATAAAAATGCTTCAGCATTGATGTCAACATGTTCTAGGTAACTAATGATGCATTCAATGTAAATGCAGTTCTGCATCTGCCTTTTTCCTCATTCACACGTGATTAATAATGAAAACAAAATGAAGTATTAATAACAAAGTGTAATGTCTTCCTTGCCCAGGAGAGCTCAAGATTCTAAGTCAAGGCATGTCTTTTGGTGAAGATCTCTTTGAAGGCAGAGATCCTGTTGCAAATCAATAAATTATTCAAAGACCTTATTTTTTAAATCATGTGCTTATTTAACCATCTGACATTTTTAAAGCTTTTACATAACAGCTTTTTGTGGGGCCATGCCATTTAAGCTTCTTGTGCTTTGCTGCTTCTTAGCCATTGTGTAATTATGTTCAACACAGATCCTGGTCGTACGACTGTGTAAGAAAGCTAGTTAGCTGAGTAGTTGAACTATATTGATACAGGCTTGAGAGCAGATACTTGGGCTTATGTCAGCTATTAAACCAATGAGATAGGCCAGGGATGAAATGCTTAATAGCCTTGGCACAGGAGAGTTCAACCGGCAAGCATTTAAAGTTTTTTTCTGCTAAACAGAAGCCAAAAAGAGTTATCATAAACTGAACACTGCATTAACTTAAAACCTAAATTACATTGTCAGTAAAAATGAAAGTCTATAGCAGAAATTCACAACATGACAGCATCAAAAAATACATCACTGGGAGAGAAATAAAACTGTTATACAAGTTCTGAACTGCATATATAGTGGCTTACTCTCTTGAGATGGTAATATAGAGGAAGTGGATGGAACAACAATAGTCACTCAGAAGAGCATACTCTGTCCTAAGCACAATGATGGAGATTCTGAAAGGAAATCCTGAAGGATGGAGAATGCATCAGTGCTGGGAACTTCCAGCCTGGTGAGTGTGGACCCGAGGAGGAGCTCCAGGGGTTATCCCCATATCCTGCCGCTTCCAGAGGATGTTGCACAGTGGGTAGCTCAAGCCAGCCTGAAGTGAGAAAGATTAGAGTAAGACTACAAAGCAAAGGAAAAGAGAGCAGATGCTGTATGGAGAATCAGGGAAGGATTTCTGGATCAGCTATGTGCTGCTGGGTGCCTTATTTAGTAGACAGGCACAGCAGGGTCTCACACAGCTGGAGGTATCTGATAGACCATTATTTCAGCACAATTTCCCCTGCAAATAGTCATGATTGAATGGGGAAGGGTCCATTCGTTCTCCTTCCTCTGTAACAAATTCAATGAGCCATGATTTTTGAGTTATTCTTTCTTTACAGCTGGATGAAATTGCAGAAGGCTGAGATAAATGGTATAGTACAAGCAGATACAACTTTGGTCTCATTAGTTCTCACCTTTCTAAATGTTTTCCTTTGATCTGCAGCAACAGCAATGTAACATAAATATATCTGAGTTAGTTTAGCTGCTAGTAAAAGGTATCATTTTGGTATTGTTTTTCTACACTCACTTTGAGTCGGAAGGCGGTGGCTATTAATGTTGTATGTCTCTGATGCTAGTCTTCTTCAGTTATGTGGTCAGGCGCATGCTGCTTGTACTATGAAATAATGAGAAATCTGGGCTCATTTATTCATTCCTGTAGGCATTTTCTGTTCTTGGTGAAGATGTAAATGCACTCTGCTCTTTGCAAAAAGAGAAGAAAGACTTTGAGAGACTCAGTGTTTTGAAATCATTAAGAGGCAGTCCTTGGGGCTGAGATCTCAGGCTTTACTGAATGAGACTGAAAGTGTGTGCATGTTTCTTCTGGTGGGTACTTTTTTAGATAACCCTGATGTAGTGCAATGGGTGGGAGGTAGTCATATATACAGTGAACTTCAGCTGTGAGCTGTATGAGAAACTGCTGTGGTGGGGCATGCAGCCCCTGCTACTGAGGTATGACGTGTGAAAAGAGTCTGAAACTTGGGCTTTTCTCCTAGAAAGTTTATGCTTGTCTCACCAGATCATAGTTTCACAAGGGCCATCAACATCTCTGCTGTCTCTGCCCAACCTAAGAAGCCAGGCTGGTTGTTATGCCTCATCAGTACTTGCTCAGGCTGATCTGGCTTTGGATATTATTTAGTAGCTGTTTTATTCCAGCTAACTTTTCCTGGCTAGGCATGGCAGGTGACAGTGAGTCACTGAAGAAGTTTGTGGGTTTTTTTCCTGTATAATTTTCTCTTTCCAGTGATTAATCAGTTCTCTGCTTCTCATTTTATGTTGGAATGTAACCCCAAGTGCCTCCTCTCTTGTTTAAGAGAAGGCAAACTCATCAGATAAACAATACACAGTTCTGCTTGCTTGAGTGTATAACCATTAAGAGAAATATGACTAGGCTCTGGGTGGCTCTGGGCAGCAGAAAGTTAATCACTATTTCCTCATGCTTTGTGTATCTGCCTCTTCTGGTACTCATTAAAAAAGGACATCAGTCCCCCACTAAGTACCACACCAGATGCTACTTAGTCTGAATGAGAACTGAAGGAACAATCATGAAAGGAAAATTCACATCCTTTAAGTGTGCAATGAAAAGCATTTGCAGTCATGTAGGGAAATGCTGTTTTAGAATTATTATTAGTGAAGTTTCACGGGGGTGAATATGATGGTGAGCTCCAAACATTGAGTATGTTTGTTTTCCAGAAGGTAAGGAATAAATATCTTAGGGTAGAATAATTTAATTCAAATTGGTGCTAAACGATGAGTCACTCCCTATTTTCTCTTTGCTTGAGAAGGTTAAGCTCCTTGCAGTATTGTTAAATCATTTTGACCCAAGTGCTCTATGAGTTTCAAGGAGATACACCACTTTAATCGTTGTCTTCTTTAGCACTGTTATTTCTAATGTTATGTCTCCTTGCTTTCACTTCTAACCATAACCAGATTCTGACTGTTTGTTTGGATATATTCTAAGTTTAGGGAAAAAACATACTCATGAAACCTTGCATATCTAAAGAATAATGTCCATGTATAAATATTAAGTATGTCTAAAGTGAATTTCTCTCTGAAGAAGCCTGTTTCTGCCTCTTGATTATAATGATAGCCTAAGGTGACTAGCTAATGCACAGACAACAACACTCCATGTACTTAGATTAGGTGAATCCTATTCACAGACACTGACAGTTTGTCTGGACTGTAGGCTGAAGATAGAGTTTCCAAGGAATAATCCAATGCTTTGATAATTTGACATGCAGGATTCCCCTAATATCAAATAGAAAAAGAAATGAAGACTCAGGGTTGTTTATCATATATTTTACTGAAAGGTCTATAGATGTATTTCAGTGAGCAGAAATACATCTTTTTGCCTGATGGAGCTCCGGTTCACTGTCAGGACCAAGTGTTGCTCAGGGTGGTGGTACTTTTGCAGCTCTTTGGTCTGTCCATTCATTGTGCACCTTTCCTAAACCCTGCAAAGGAAGCCCTGTAATGACTGCGTGGCCCAAGATCCCTTTCTAAAGCAAGGAAACCTTTCTTAGCTGGTGCATTATTCTTTGTTTGCTTCATGCATTTTGCCATTTTTTTAAGTATAAACTCAAGAAAAATCAGAGACCTATTTGAACTCCTCTTTTTCAGAAATTTTGCTGTGCTGTAACATATAAATGACGAATAATAGTTTTATTACAAATATATGTTTTCCCAACATTAAAAAGTCCCTTGTTTGTATATAATGGATCAATGTGGTTTGGAGCAGCATCCTCCTTTTCTGAGTCATTGCGATAGAAGTATGGGTTTGTAGGTCTGAGGACACCTGCAACAAGCAGTGGAAGAGCACTGACCATAATGCGTTTCTACCAGTTGGTATAGATATACTAGCATGCTATGTAGTACACTTAAATCTAGAAGTTCTCTTTCTTCTTCCCCAGTAAGCCTGGGAAATAAATTCAGTTTAAGCAAACAAACATTTCCCTGCTGAGAAGTCTGTGCAGTGGCTGTCAGAAAGGACATTTTAATTTACTGGTTACTGAGAAGTTGGCTGGCCCTAACACACCAACACTGTTCTCTACTGCAGTTGCTCACAATACAAAGTATACTCAAATCATCTTCAGTGCTGCTGGTAGCATTTTTATAGTTCTGGCTTCTGAGAGCAGTTAGTGCTGAGTAGTCACTGCTTTGCCTTTTCTACTTTGACGGAAGTGGAAAATTTCCCAATCTATATGCCTGTCCCTCTGACTTGTAATTCTGAAGATGAGACTGACAAAGAGCGGAGCTACTGCAGAACTACATTTAGTTATGGAATGTGGCATACTCATTATTTTTGTAGAATAAGCAATGCTGATGAGGTAGAGAACTTTGCTTCTGGATAACCAAAGACCACACAACTGTGTGCTAGGGGATAGAGGCACGCTGGGATCTGTCCGCACAGCACACTCAGAACTTTCTGAGGGGATGCTGGATGTGGACCATGTTACCCTGCACCGGGGAGAGTCAACAGTACTCTCTAAGATCTGCACTACCATCTTCTTCCTTCTCATCCATACCTGCTTCACTTCTATTTCTCAGTAAATCCCTTGATTTTTGCTTGTGATTCTTTTGCCAAAAAGTGGAAAAATTGCTGCAGTATTGGTAGTGCACTGTGATGTGCTAGATGAAACTATTGATTTCATGGATATTTTACTTGATCTCTCTTTAGAGCTGTAGGTTACGTTCCTTTCATGATGTTAAAAGCTTAAGAGGAATGCTAACACTGTGTCAGTGTTGGAAAACCTCTGGAGAGACATGATCCAATTAGTGCAGGCTCTGTCTTAACTGTTGTTTTATAAAATAGCACTGGAAATGCTGTCCTTTGTTGATGAAGGAGACTGGAGAATAGGATGAGAGAAGGTCCGCATAGATGTGCCTGTCTTTCCCTGTGCTGTCTGCCCCTCTATGCAGCATTATTGCTGATTTTATTGCTAGGTTTGGTCTGAAGACACTAGTGGCCTTCTACTTGGCTTTTTAATGTTATGTTGTGACTTTGTCTCCCTCTGCCTCTGGAGATTCAGAAACTTCCAGGCTTTACTTCTTTGGATTGTCAAGCCTTGGTCTTTCTATACGAGCCATGCATGTTTTGGCCTCCAGTTTCATGTTCTGTTGCTATAGCGCTGGCATCTTGTGCTTTTGAAGCATGGACTTGTGCGTTTTCCCATGTGCAAGTGCAGGGTCAGGAGTTCCAGTGGCAGAGAATTTTTTGTGCTCCCCCTTCTCCTGAGTGTGGGAGCCCTTCCTAGGCCTTCTGTAGGATACACGGTGGGAATCTCCTTTGCCTGGGAGCAGTAGATGCCCAGAGATAAACTGTGCATAAATGTCCTTTCATTTGTGGTGCAAACTGCAGTCTAGGTCTTCCTGCATTGCGGCATTTCTTTCTTCTGCATCTGGAGCAGGTGGGAAAGGTGTTGCCTTAATGATCTTCCCCAGAAGGAAAAGAAAGTCTCCTGGTTAAGGCTGTGGGTCCACCAGCACTGGTGCGTGTTTGTGAAATGGTGTGTGTTCAGTGTAATGAATGACATGACCACTTCCTCTTCTGTTTCTTCTGTTCCTACTTCATTCTGTGCTTTTCTGGTAAAGCTTGGTAATACTCTTTCTATTAAGGTATTTCCCTAAGCCCATGTTTGAGTGTTTCCACTCCTGAGATCAGCAGTTACAACAGTTTGTATTCATGCTAGTTGGAATGCTCTTTAGTGCAGTGGGTTTGTTCTTTTTCTTCCCTTCTCTCTCCCTCCCCCCCCCCCCCCTTTATGCCAAGTAATTACTACTGAGTTCTTCAAACTTCTCTCTTTGCACTAATATTTCAAGGACATTGAGCCAACTGTCTCCTCCCATTCTCTCCTCCTTTATTTCTTGGTACCATAATATGATGTTCCATGATTTGATGACCAAAGGGGGTCTAAGTAAATCTGCCAATTCTGCAACCCTCCTAACATTTTCTGGGAACATGCAGACTCACTATCTTTAAGGGAGAGCACCTGCTGTTGTCCTATCGCTAGTTATCTTGTTCTCATAGGTTTGCTTTCTGCTTGGGTATGCTATCACATAGATGCCTTGTTTTCTAATATTCCCTGTGATACATCCTTAAGGTTTTGGAAAGACCTGTACATTCACTGGCCTGGTTTTTATTACTGTATTTCTGTATCCATTTACCCTCTCTACTCCTGTTTTGCTCAATGAACTTTTTCCTCTCTCCTACATGACCATCCTATTTTGTGCTATCTCATAGTTCAGACCTGAGATCTGATGAGCCTTTTCCTATCTCCTTATCTCCCTGACCCTTTTTATTTTCCCTGAAGTCTGTTACAGATTCACTTTGGTTAATTGCAGTTGTATTTGGCAAGAACTGCTGGCATAAACTCTAAGGTGGCTTCTTGACGAATCACAGCACTTTGAAGAATCTTGCATCTTTCAGTTCTCTGGCTGCTTTGAGCTTTTAAATAATTTATCACCCTCATCTTGGAAGCATAGTTTGTCACAAAGAACAAAAATCCATTATTTGTTGAGACATGCATCTGTACACATCCGGTGGAGCAGTATTACGAAAAGCTTTGTTTAGTCTTTGCTAATGCTAAGCTGGTTTTTGAATGGAGCCAGATATTTATTGACTACCCAAGTCCTTATGCTTACCTGTTGTATGAGCTTCCTCAGCATCTCTGTCTCAGTGCACATTTCTGAATCACAGTAATAGTTGCTTCTTTTTACAGAACTGCATAAATAAGTGTTTTCCATTGGTTTTCATCACAGTACATTTTGCCAACTTTCTTGGTTTGGTTTCTGAAGTTCTGGTAGTTTATTTTAAATAAGGAAATGCAAAGAGTTTCTTTCCAGGATGAAAACCTGAGAGGTGAGGTCAGTCCTTCCAGGATTTAGCTCCTGTATACAAACTCAGTAATGGAAGGAGAGGTATTGCCATCCATTCTTGGAAAAAGCAGTGTTAAAATGTAGAGGATTTGCTTGTGTCTGGAAGGCTCTTTCAGGCAATATTTAAAACCAAACAAAATCAACACTTGCTGCTTATGTTGGAAGCAAATATCATCTTTTTTTCTGGACTGCAGTGAGGACTAAACCCTTTCCCAGGGCTGTCAGAAATGCTGCAAATTAAATGTCTTGCAGAACAACCTGCTGTAATGAAAAAATAATCAATGTTGCATAATATTATATGCTGTATATAGTTCAAGTCAAATGCCCTTTAAAAAATATGCTAGTAATTACTTTCCCACTTTTTCTTGCAGAATACTATCAGGTTGTAAGTTTTCATGAAATCTTGTTGTATCATTAGAAACGTTCTCCTTTCCTCTGCAATGTCATCAAGAAGCTCAGAAGTTTCCCCCTTAGCAATAGCAAAAGTGGAATGTAGTCAGGTCTTCTGAACTAGATCTATAAGATTCTGGCTTGAATTTCACAAAGCTTTGTGAGACAGTTTGGGGGCAGAGTCATTAGCAGAGTCATTTAGTGTGCTTTGTTATGCTATAGTGCTTAAACTTTGTGTGTGTGTGTGCTATAGGGTATCCCATATTAACAACTTTGAGTTCCTAGGGGCAACAGAAAAATGCAAATAATTTCATCATGGTGAATATGAGGTTGTCTAGTCTAAACCTCTCCATTGAATTGGAGGTTTTGTAACAGGTTTAAATACAGGTAGATTTGTGCCCTATTACAACTTCGCTCCTTCCCACTTCTCTGGAAGAATAACAAGTGCTTAGTTTTCTGAGAGTTATTTGCAACATGCATATGAGTAAAGTATCCAGAATACAAAACTATTTAGAAAACCTTATTTAATCAACTGTGCTCGCCAAAAGCTTTCCGTGGCTCACCGAAAGAAGAATTGAAGCACACCTAGTTCAAATTTGGAAAATGGGCTGCTAGATAATAGGGAGCTTTTAGCTGGCACATGCCCAAACTGAGCACAGTTTGAGTTACTGCACAGCCAACCTTAATGTTTGAAGCTTGTCAGACATTAAGGAATACTTTAGAAATTTATCTCTCATGCTTGTCACTTAATACTGCTATCTTGCTAGACCTTCCTTTGCAAGCAAGAGGTTTATCTCAATTATAACAATATAGTGTAATTAAGTGGATGAGTTTATTAACTAGCATTTTAAAACTTTTAAATTAAATGTAATAATGAAGGGCCTCCCAAGGTCTAACTATGCTGGAGACTGTTTTCATGCATTATTCTAAACAGATAGAGGATGTAAAAATATTAACATAGCCAGTGACTTTATTTCATTGCTTCACCATCGTGCAATTTGAGTCATCAGCTTTATCTGCATTAACAGGTAGACTTAATCCTGAATTTCACCCTTTAGATCTAAGTTCTTGTGATTTGGGAAGACAGTGCTCTGTTGCCCAAATCTTGTCTTCATCAGACTGAATGTACATTCCAAAACACACACTACATTTCAGAGCGCTCCATCTGTGTCTGAGGTGCTGCACGGAGCCTTCTGATCTTTCTCTGTTTTGTTTCACTTAATGGTCACTCTTTCCCTGGCCTCTATTTGCTGCTGGACAATTTCTGACTGACAGGGAATGGGTGGTAACACTGCTGGCTTCTTTCCTAATCCATTAAAACAGGTTAATAGCCCAAAGGACCATCTGGGCTAAGCCCTTTGAGCTTGCCAACCTCCAGGCTACTGCTGTGCCCTGCTTTTGCATGGCTATGCAAGAACATGGACATCAAAGCACCTGCTGTTAAGGCTTGGCCTTGGGGCTGCCCTCAATCTAGCTGATTCTACCTGTATAGGTCCCATTTCGATATTATCTCCCTTAGAGTGGTCCTAGCTTCAATTTCCACACAGAGAAGTGACATCAGTAGAGCTGGGATCATTACTCCACACGTAGTTAACAACCGGACAGAATTTCTGTGAGGCCTCGAGGGAAGAATGTGAAGTCTGATGAGCTCCTGGTGTGATGGGCATGTGCTGTGCCCTTCCTCTTCAACTCTCTCATTTGCTGCTTTGATTTGAATTTGATCAACAACTGTCCTGCAAGCACTTTTAACCTTCAGTTGAATTGGAAAATCAGAAAAAAGGAGAGTTTCTTGGGTTATCTGCCAGCATAGTCCAATCTGTGAGGAGAAAAGCTTAAACCCACTCTTCCTGCTTCATTTGAGAAATCACATATTTTGTTAAATACAACAACTGTTCCTAGGACTAATAGCTCTTCATATCTGGTTATTTAGAATGTTATGTTTACATATGCCAAAAAAAAGGTCTGTTCATATCTGGAAATGGCAGTGAAAAAGGACAGTGAATGACATCGGTGAAAATGGCTTTAATGAGGAAAATGGTGTCAATTAGTGCCTGGCAATCTCAACGCTAGAAGTTGTAGAGTTGGCACAGCAAGGATTCAGACCAGCAATGGAGGCAAGGGTATGTTCATATTAGGCAGCACAAGTTGTCATGCAGACTACTGAATGAACAAAAACTCATGTGCAGGCCAGTGCTATTAAAGATATCAGCTCAGGTCTATCTCCAGATTCGCATCTGCACTCTGTTATTTTAAGGTGTGTGTGGGTGCTACCGCTTTACAAATCCTGTCTGTCCTTTGCCAGCTTAGTGTTTGTGGGCTTCTTGCCATCCTAACAGTAAAGGGAAAGAAAAAGAAATGATAGTTGTGGAGACCCATGTTGGTGTGGATGAGGATGCAGGTTGTGGAGGGATGAGGATGCAGGTTGTGGAGGGATGGGGAGCAGAACTCCCATGTCCTCGGGCTTGAACTGGCTCTCACTGTGGTCACCCCTTGCACCACAGCTTTTCCTGGTGTTGCAAGCTGTGGTTGGGCTGTTGTGGGAAGATAAAGGTGGTGGTTGTATAGATCTTAGCAATGACTGTTCCTGTAAACAGTTGCCCACTTCTCCCTAAAGTACATTGCCTGTGCAATAAGAGCAGTAAGAGCAGCTTGCATCAAGAACAGGGCAAGTATGCAGGTTTTTCCTTCAATAGGGCAATGTGAACAACCCATTCATAATGCTTGCTGGGAGGTAGTTTTAATATGTTCTCTCCTTGATGGGCTTTCATTTTGGTGCTACTTTATGACTGTGGAAAAAATACATTTTTGCCTGACCCATCAGTGCAGTAGCACAGTAGGAAAATGATTTAAAGTTCTAATCTATATTAGCAATCTAGCTGTGCAGTCTGTGTTGCAAGAAAGAAATCCAGACAGTTATTCATAGAAGCTCATCTAAACTTAAATCCACCACTGTTGATATTTCAAACATGTTTCAGGAATAAAACAGTTAGTGAAATTCACATGCCCTGTGTCTTGAGGCATCTTGATTCAAACATCCCCTGCGAACAGTCCTTTTTCTGTGGCTATCTCTGTTTGAGGTTTGCATTCCCACAGGGGGTGGTTCTATGCAGCACACCATAAGAAATAATTTCATGCACCACTGCATGTGGTGCATCTTGAAACTAATTTAACATTCTGTTTTGCTGCAGTACTTCTGGTAGCAGGCAGAGATTAAAGTCCACCTCACATGCTGACCACCTTCTTCCTTTTTTGTTTGCTTTCTGGTTTTGTTTTTATTGCTTAGCATTTAACTGTTTGTATAAGTAGTGCTGCTAATTAATGAGGTCTAGTCTAACAAGTCATCATTATCTTTTTCCAGGTGGTTAATGGGGGCTCCTATTAGCATCACCAAGGACTAGCCAGGAATAAGTGTTTGTTTACGCACAGGAAGTTGTCCTCTAGGGTGCTCTAAAAGGAGTGAAAGTGACGCATTTCCAGGATCTAACCAAAGCCTATTGTACATAGGTTTGTCTTCGAATAATGCAAAGTAATTCAAAGGGTCCATATCCCTGTATTCTTAAAAATTTCTGATGCACACTTATTTTCTGTGGGTTAACTAAAAATATCCCCAGAAGCTGTATATCTCTTTGTCTGACTTTAATCTGAATTGTGACTCCTGTGTTGAGTTGTTGCTGGCAATGCTTGCGGGTCCAAAAGTTCTGGATTTGTTCCCCTTATCTCAAATATTTCTATCTTGGCTCTTCTTGAGGTCTCACTTTGGAATTTTGGGAAGTCTCTGCTACTGGAGTATGCTGACTTCCATTTATATGTGTGCTACTAATCACTTTGGGAATGATTAAAGGAATGCTTAAGTGAGACTTTAGCAGTAGATGCTAAACTCTGAGCTGCTGAAAAACCTTCAGCTAATACTAACCTTGGAGGTACCCAGGGAGCTCTGAGTGTGGCCTTAAGCACCCTCTGCCTCTGGCATGGAGCAGAGATCATTCACCCATGTGCTCTAGCTGAAAGCTTGTTTTCAAAGAGCAGGTTTTCTAAGGGGAGGATTTGTGACCTGGACTTTGCATTAAAAGACAATGGGTTCTCCCGCTTTTAGAAAAATCATAACCTTAACTTTTATGTGAATGATTAAATGTGATTCTCAGAAGCCTGCTGTGGTGGTTACCATAGGAAATTAGACCACTTAGCATTAGAAAGTCATCTTGGAGTGCCCTTCTGTAGATTGATGTTGCTATAGATTGATTGATGCTCAAATGTTGCTGCTGTACTTGTCACTGGAGCTGGTGTAGCTGCTGTGCTTGCCGGCTCTCTCACCACCAGCTCCTCTTTTTCTGAGTCCAGATCTCCCTCCTCTGCCTTGCTGGGAAGTGCTGTGTGGTCTCCTGCATCCTCCTGGGGCTCGGGCTCATGGGGCTCTGTGAGCTGCTGGTGGGAGATGGTCTCAATGACTGCCGGGCTGGGCTCGGCTGGAGGGATCGGCTGGTGGGATCGGCTTCTCCATCATCTCCTCCCGCTGCTCGGCAGCTGCCCGGCTGCGCTCGGTTGGGGAGTTCAGCTCCTCTGCCACCTCCTCCTATTACTCAGCAACTGCATGGCTCAGCTCCTGGGCTGTTTCAGCCTACGGCGGCTCCTGGTGTGGCCCCCCCTCGGCTCCCCACAGCCTCACGAAGACGGAGGTGAGGAGAAGGGCCAGGACAGTGAAGAGCAGCTGGATGGCCAGGTACAAGTCCATGTCCACATCTGCCCCCCACCTGCTGCTGGAGCCTGCCCATATTACAAACTATTCCAATAAAGTGCAGTAGAACAAGAACTTTAACCCAAAACCCATAACCAAAAAATGCTAAGATAACAAATACTGGCTGTAAATAAGGTACAACAGGCTGAAACCATGAACTCAAGAGAATCAAGAACAACAGCTTTGAGAGCCAATAAATGAGCATTGTGACGAGTAGCTATTAATCCTGTTGTTATCTCAACCCTTCGTGCCCCACATTGGGAGCCAAAAAGAACTGTTGTGGTTTAAGGCTCTCACACAGTTTGTTCATTCACTCCCCCCCTCTTTCTTCTCTCAGTCCCTGGGGAGGGATGATGGAATGGGAGGAGAATCAAAAAAATGCAACTCCCACAGGTTGAGATAAGAAAAGTTTAGAAACCAAGGTATAACATAAATCACTACTGCTACCACCAGTAATAATAATGACAAGAGAAATACAAGGGAAAAAAATACAGTTGCTCACCACCTATACCCACCCCAACCCAGCAGTGTGCCTGCACCCTTCTGGGTCTCTGCCCTCCGTTTTTACATCCTGGGCTTGACGTGCTGTGTTACGGAATACCTCTTTGGATAGTTTGGGTCTCTGCTTCCTCCCAGCTTCCTCTCCTCCCTGGCAGAGCATGAGACTCAGAAAGTCCTTGGTCAGACCAAAACATTACCAAGCAGTAACTGAAAACATTGGTGTTATCAGTGCTGTTCCCAGGCCCAAAATCAAAACCATCGCACTGCACCAGCTACCAAGAAGGAGAAAAATGACTGCTGCTGCTGAACCCATGACAATTGATGGAGGTGGCTGGGATGTGGGATGCTGCATAAGCATCTCTGCAGCAGGAACGGCTCACCATGGCCCCGTGGTGGGCAGGCTAGGGATCTAGCTGTGCCCCTGCTGGTTGCCAAGGTTGTCTTGAACCCATGCATGCTGGCCAGGCCAGCTTAAAACAAGTCTCTTCTACAGACCAGAATTTGCCTTATGCTTGTATGATTTAAGATGATGTATAATGCTGCAGAGTAGTAGAAACTTGTGGGGAGAGGGTTGTTTTGATTAAAAACATTTGAAAGACAACTGGTTTACTTCATTTGGACTGAGGTCAATAATATGAGTGCAAGGTCAGTAAAATGGGCTGGTCAGCAGGGTGAGAAGAAAATACCTGTTTGTTAATCTGTGTCGCCAGCTCTTATGTTAGGTTAGTTTGTTCCTTTCATAAAATTTCATTTTATTCATGGGAGAAAACATGAAATATCACTGTTAAAGAGCTAGAGATTCATAACCAATTAGTGGATTTAAATAATTAGTGTAGCAATGGGATCATAACACTTCCCAGAAAGGAAACAATATCTAATATCGAGAAAAAAAAATGTAAATTCTGCATTATTCATGTATGGCTCAGCTGTTGTGTTTAGGTTTTAGTGCATAAAAAAATACAAGGATGTAAGTTAAGGAGTGACCAAAGTGTTACTGTAGCTTCATCTTTAAGTGTAATAAGAAACATTTCTTTACTGAAAGGAGTAGACACTTCACTAATTTTCTCCATCACTAGAGGGCCCAGATCACTTTCAGAATGTTGTAAATCTGAGCCAACTTTGGGGTTTAAATAGTCCTTTGCTTTTGTGTAATGCATGCACGTTTATGTACAGAGAGAGGCGTGTTTCAGTTCTTCACATGCTGAAGCATTACTACACTTCTGACTTGCCCTTCACTTTGAAGGGTGGCCTTGAGGTGTATCTTTTAAAATTCATTTTAAAGCTAGCATATATGTAAGCACATCAGAGTATTTAAATCTCTGTGGCAGTACCAAGTTTGTACAGTTGAAGCATTTCTTTACCAAGGGGGTGCTCAAAAACTGGGACACGCTTCATTGGAGCTGTGGTCGGTGTCCCAAGCCCACCAGCATTTAAGAGGCATATGGTCAGTGCCCTTAATACCATGCTTTAACTTTTGGTCAGTCCTTGAGACCTGCACTCAGAAAGACAATGTTGCCCCTGCACCATGTGGCGGGGGCAAATGAGAGGTTAAAGTGAGCTGCCAGCAGACCAAGGGGGAGAGTAATATAAGAGTGGACTGAATCTAGCTCAGTTTCTATAAAGGCAGCTAAAAATGTTTTATGCTTGAAATGGAAACAGGAGCGTGCGCTCAGCAAAAGTATCACAGAGATGGTCCAAGGCCTTTCACTGAAGTGGTCTTTTCTCGTGGAGTCCAAGTGTTGGAAAAAGAAAGGATGTTTGACACAAATTCCTTAGGTATCTTCTTCAAATGAACTCGTAGATTGTCACTATGATACTCAGGAAGTAATGGGTACAGTTCAGCTCAGGGAAGCATGGGAGTCTGGGTGACAGCTCCAGAATTTATTCAGGCTTTGTTAAAATATGATGTTCAGAATCTTTGTGTAAGCTTTCCTTGTGGGAGTTTCTATTGAATGTGTAGACTTACATTGCTCTTAACTCTTTAGAAAAACAAATTCCTACAGCAGCCTAAAATCTTGATGGCAACATTGCTTTCAAACCTCTCATGTTCTTAGGCATTGAATCTAGAAGAAATGGAATGAATCAGTGATTGTTATAAATATCTTTAATGCGTCACATAATCTGAATAACAATTACATGTGTCATAAATAATACCAAGATATTTTGTTGTGTTGTTGAGCTTAATCAGTAGTTTGGTTTTTAAGTTGTCTCACATAAGTTCCTGGTTTATTTAATATCTGGTGTGTTGTTGAATCTGAGCCAAAGGCCAAATATCTTTTTATTTTTCATAATATTCACATTGCAAGAAAACATGTAGTATTCTGAATAGATTTTGAAGAAAAATAAAGACGTGCTGTTAATTAGGAAGATGTGCTTGCTTTGTAAGGTGAGAAGTGGGTCAAAAGCTTGATTTGACTTTGAAGCTCATTGAGGGAGGAAAAGTATTTCAGACTCAAAGCTGTATTCAGTCTCTGGCTAAATTTTGTGTTCTTCACAGCCCAGAGTTCCAAGCTGCACTTTGTGGAATATAAGTTTGTGACTCCTGTCTCAGCAAAGATCAGTTTTTCTTTCCTTTTGCTTCACTGAGCAACCATCTAGAAAGGTGTCATCAGCTTTTGAAAATGGCATCTTGATCTCAGCCTTTGTTACCCTGTTGGGAAAGTATCCATTAGATTTGATGACCAAAATGCAAGCAGTGTTCTCTTATGTCAGTGATGAAGCTAGCATGAATTTGTAATTAATTCCCAGTGAGGAGTATTTCCAAGTTTGGAGTGATTGCCATTTTGTGGTGTTAGCAAATGAAAAGAAAAATCAACTATTTATTTATCATTTCCTCTGCTTTGTTGTGAGCATTTAAGTAGCTAAAGTTCCCAGAGAAAAAGGCAAAGGAGTACCAGCCTTCAAATCGAGCTTGGAGGTGAGTGGTTTACAGTCCTGTACTCACGTTGCATTCTGTCTGGAGGACTTAGGATGACCATTTTATATCATTGTACAAAAGAAGCAAGTGGGTGTCATATTTGTTCTACATGCTGAACTCTGGAAAACCCTATTAAGAACAACTTTCCCAGTGACAGCTGGTCAGTACCTTGCTGTGAAGGAGTTTAGACTTACAGCCGGCTTTTTGGGGAATATTATCCTATACTTCCAGATTTTGTAGCTGGTTTTGGTGCTTCTTAGGACATTTAGTGATGCAGTTTCAGTAATCTATTTGCTCTGATAAGCTCAGTAAGTGGATTACAAGATTCTTCTGTCACTATAGATCTTGATAGCTTCACAAAATGTTTTTCATCTTGTTTTTGATAGAGGAGAGCTGAGCAGTTATCTGTATTTTCACCAAAGTACAATGAAGAGAACTTTCTCTACCTTGTAGAGTCATGGAAGTTGTGTGCTATATTATTTTTCCATCATTCCATAGTTGTTCAGTTGGGATGAGGTGTCAGTGACTTTGTGGCTTCATCCCCTGGAAATGATGACTTCTGTCATCATCTAGGCAAGGATGAGACACTCATTGTAGGAGGCTTCATAACCTGAATAGTTTTTAACTCTGTTATGATACCTTTATGCTCTTTCAGTTAAAACCACCAGAAGATATTTCTTCTTTCTCTCTGGCAGTCCTAAAACTTGTCTTGTTTTCTGCAAAAATAAAGGTGATTGTTTTTTATTGAAGTTGTGCTTTTTATTAAAGTTACAGTAAAGTACAGAAGACTCTCAACAATTTTCTGTTATGATGTGCAGCAAATGGTACATTGAGAGACACTCATTTTGTTAATTTTTTCTACTGTTAAGAGTAGATTTGAGATGTTAACTAGTCGGGAATAGTCCTTCCTTGCACCCTCCTACTAGTTGTTATTCATAGCAGGAAGCAGCACTCAAAGTCTTTCTTGAAAATTTATAATTCAGGTGTTGATTCACGCTACTGCCTATTCCATCAGCAAGTTTCTGTTGCTATTTTTTAACCTCTTGTAAAGTTAATAGTATACCATCTCTATGTCATTGAGAGCCTTGTTTTGTATTTCTGAATATAATCACCCTCTGCTGATTTGAAGAAATTATGCCAAAGTGTTCAGACAAGAGAGTCAAAGTTGGCCAAAGACTTCTGAATGCGTATAAATTTCTTTTGTTGAACCAAAGAGCGGAGGAGTTGATATCTGACTCAGCTCCCCTCTCTCTCCGCTGACAAACTGAGCTTGCAGCTGGGAAAATGCTATGGGAGGAAAAATGAAGGCCAAAGTCATTATGTATATGGAGCCATGCCAGAATCTGTGAAGAAAATCCACCCAAGATAATGTTAAAGAATTACCAAAAAAAGCAAGAGAATGATTGAGAAAGATGACATTTCAGGAGTATCAGCATGGTCACGTATGATGGAATTATTGGACAGGGTGATGTTTCTGAGACTTGAGTAAGATGAAGTCATTTGTCTTGGTTAGAACAAATTCATAGAAATGCCAAGTGAGGAATAGAAATAGCAACCAAAAAGCATATTAGAGAGGAGTTGAAGTGGAAGACCAAAGTATAGTTGAAGGTCAGGCACTTTAAAATGTGTTTTTAAACGACTGAATCATGCTTGTGTTCTAAGAGACTAGAAAAGGCCAAAAACTTCTGAAAGGAGGTGCAAGGACAGAATAAAGAAGGGACAGAAAAATAACAGTCGCAGTGGGTTAATTAAGCACCATGAGCAGCCTCAGCAGACTCCTGAGAGTCTGCACCTTTCTTAACAGGGCTAGTGAAGAGCAAGTGAGATGGAGAGAAGGGGGCAAACTAAGTGGTAAGACAACGCATGTAGTTTCTTATAGGGGAGACATAAGAGATTCTGTGTGAGGAAATGGTACAACATACAACCTACTTGCATTGCTGACACTTATGCATGTCTTACACTCTTCTACCCCACTCCCCAAACTTTCCCCCAAGGTGCACTGCTTTGTAGCAGTTCCTTTTCTCCTGTATTATGTTGTTTTAAAGTGACTTTTACTACCCATGGCAGGGGGGTTGGAACTAGATGATCTTAAAGTTCTTTCTAACCCTAACTATTCTATCATTCTACGATGTAATGAATTATCCCTATTTTTTTCTTTTTCTTCTCTGTATTTGATAAACAAACACAACTCTGGTTCTATTGTTATTTGATCAAGGAGAGAGAGGAGTTGAGATGTCATGTGCTGGTGACATTTTTGTACTCAGTAGACTTTGTCCTTTATAATGATGCATCAGAATGTCATGCCCCAGTCTGCTCTCATGAGGCATATGTAAATGAATGCCAGGAACAGGGCAGGATGTCATAGAACAGAAGGATGAAAATAATGTTGCCTTTTAGTCCCGTTCCCCCCCCCCCCCCATTTGATGCTGTTCTTGCATGAAAAATAAGGGAAATATTTGGGATTTAAGTAAGCCAAACTTTCTCATGCAGCAGTTGTCTGCTATAGAAGTTGCTGCCTCCTCTCTTGGCTGCCATTTCTTCTGCCTCTAGTGTTCATTGCTATACTCCCACTTGAGCCTCTTCCTGTTTTTGCCAGCAGAGAGTTGCAATGGGTTCCTGCTTCTCTTTCTCACTTCTATGACTTCCACACCCCCTTCCCCCACCTGTTTTCTGCTAGAATGAATGAGCAGGGATTTTGGTCCACTTTGAGTTTGCTCACAGATTCAGTCCATGATCTTGTTGGCATTTGGATGTTACTTCCACTCAGTTGGGAGGTATTTAGTAGCTTTGTGGACTCTCCTGTTTAACTGCAGTACAGTCTAATTAAACTCCTTGCCTTGACTGAGGGAGCAATAACTACAGACTGGAAGGCACAGCATCATGAATATCAGTGTGACTAGGCTCTCAGTCTCTTCTCCCACACTAGAGATGACAAAAATTTCTATGAACGTAGCATTTTGCTAGAAACCTTTGACTTTTGGGTTGATGCATCTTTTTTCGTAAAGGAATAGGAATTTATATAAAAAATAAGATGGCAGTATGTGGGTTCGGAAACTGCTTAGAAGGGCTGTAGTTTGCACCTGCCTCCTGCTCTCATTCTCTCAGAGGCTGGGTTCTCTGTGGAATTTGATTCTTTGCCATGTACCACATGGTACCCAGAGGCATGTGAGATGGAGTTCTATCAAGAAGCGTCTATTAGGAAGGAGTGGGAACATCAGACAGGCATTTTGAACTGAGAGGCATTTTGAACTATCCAATTTTTCCTCTGATGTTGATATATTTTAAATCCTTTGCTAATAGTTCCTGCTCTGAGCAGCACGTAATAATGCTATATTCAACACAGACTTCTGTCTGGATAGAATTGGAGTATTTTTGGTGTTCATTGGTAATCTCACAGAGTCATGGCAGCGTAGTTTGATCTCCTCCCAAATACAAGTGCAAAGATGTTCCCTGTTCTTTTCTGACACAAGAAGAGTGAGTTTTTTCTGGTGAACAACTTATACCACTTTCTGGAGCACTTTTATTTCCTTAAAATCTAACATCCAAATTCTATTAATTTGTTTAGGTTTTGAGGTCCAGTGAAGCTTGGAGCTGTGTGTGGGTGTTTCCCTGAAGGAGTTGCCAGAGAAATATATACAGCTGAGCTGACTGCAGCACTTCTTACTAGAGCATACCTGTCAAGAGGATGAATGAATAGCAGGGTAAGGATCTTAGTTTTTGTTTTCAGTCCTCTGTTTGTGGTCAATCTAGAATTGAAAGTGTCAGCCACAGAGTAAACCTTGTTTATCTATGGTTTCACAACTGCAGTACATTCTGGTTAGTATTGCTGTGGAACAGGATTTCAAAGCAAATCACAGGGCACTTCTGTTATCTTAAAATGAAAACCTTAGGAACCCCAGGCTTGAGCTGCTTACCTGGAGCTGTACCATGTAAACCCGAGTGTGTCCTGTGTGTTTGAAATGGAATTAATCTGCATGACAAAAGATTATCTGTGTCCAAGTCAAATAAATATCTCATATTTGCAAGTCTTTTCCAAGTTGCGAAATCCTCAGGTCAAACCATGCTTGATCCCATTTGCGCTCAAAAGTGCTATTCAGACTAGTAGAGGTAGCAAAAGTGTCTTCCAAATGGTTATACATTGGTATCAAGTTTCAGCACAGTTCAATTTAGCTAAACTGAATGTCCATTGTGATGCAGAATTGTGTGTGCAGCTATTTTATTTCAACCGAATAATAAATATATGCTGTTACTGATTGCATTAATATGTAATTATTATTGTGAGAGTCTAATCCCCCAAAACCATTGGTCACTTGATGTATGTTCTTTAGCTACAAATGCTTTTCATTTTCCATTTGTATTTTATCATTTAATTGCTTTACTCTATTCAACATCACCATCTTTGATCTCCTTTTAATCATTATTTGGAATAAGAATTAGCCCTTAAACCGTGCCCCAAATCTATCTTGCTTCCTTGTACATAGTGATGACCTTGTCATGGACAGGAATAAAAAAACACTTAGCTTTTGCTTCTGATTTATGGTAAGAGTTCACTTATTTATATTTGAAAATTGCAGTTAAATAGTCTCAACAATTTTTCATATTGTAAATCAACAGGTTATATTTTTGAAGGACCTCAGATTCGAGAAATTGCCTATCTTCTAAGACCCTAATGGAAAGCTTTCCTTAATAATAAAATATAATAAAGTCCATGTTTCTCCGACTAAAAGAGATCTAGGCTCTAATAATATCTACAGCCTTTGAAGGGAATCAAGTTTGTAAGCATTCCAAGCACTTTTCAAAGTGGGAGTTAGTGACTAAGACAGTGATCTATGACTCCCAAAATCACATGGCAAAGAAAAGTATCCTCCCTGAAGCTGTTTGAACTGGCCTATAGCTCTGCAGCAGGAATAAGGAAGACTGGGACGTGGGAGCTGTCTCTGAACATCCCCCCCTGCAATCCCCCCCCGGTCTGTGTGTTTGCTTTCCTTCCAGAGGAGGCTTGGACATGAAGGTGGCGAGTTATGAAGGTATTTGGAGATGGCCAGCAAATGCATCTGAGGATTGGTTTTGCAGGTTGCAAATTGTGGTAACCCCCTTGTCTGTTAAGACAACAAACATTGCTTGGTCCCCACTTCAGAGAGGCAATCCTGTTTCTCCTAATAGAATGACATTTTCTTCACTGCAGTGAACTACATTTGTAAGTTCTTAATATTTATATGTTTTGTCATAAAATTAATGAGCATCCGCCCCCTTAAAAATCTCATTAAAGTTTGTCTTTGGCAGGTTGCCTCCCAAAGTCTTGACAGCGCTTTGGGTGCTGATGATCTGATCGGAGTGTCTTCTCATTCCCTCCTCCTTCCCCATCTGTTTGTATCCACCTCTTGTGTTACCAAAATAAACTGGGGTAGGAACTGATTCTTCTGTTTTAATTTGGTGCAATGCTCTGTGGTGCACAACTTCTCTGAGGTATGAGTTGGCTTCTGCTTGTCGCTGCTGCATCATCTCCCCTGTCTAAACAAGTTACTTGAGCAGTAAGCTGCATGCTGCAGCATACCATAATGTAAATGACTGTTGTGCTTTCCGGTGTATAGCCTGCATCTCGGACCAGTCATTTATAATAATAACTCTGGCAACTTGCTTAAAACCAGAGGTCAAAGCAGAGGGACTGTTGAGTTGATGAGCAAAGGTATGGAAGATCAGAGGCTGAGGAACTTGTAGGGGGATAATGAGGTCTGGTCTCTTCCTTTTGTAATCTGCACTACTGCCAAATCATGAAGGAGGGAGTGATGGGAAGCTTGTGTGCTATAAATATGAAAATACAGCTGTATTTTAAGAATTCCTAACACACTTCATAAAATGCTGCTCTTTGTCTACTGATTTACCATGATCTGAGTTGATACGAGCAACAAAGGAAGAAAACTGTAGGCTCAAACAGCCTACAGTAGCGAATTCCTTTGTGCCGGTGAACCTGTTAACATTAGGATTCATTAAAGAGTGACTTGGGGGTTGCAGACATCATTTAAAAATGCTCCTTTAAACAAATAAATAGTATAGCCAAATGCAAGTAAGACAAAAATATAAATCAGCGGTTCTTTGGTAGCCCTTTATTATGGACTTGTCTGTAGGCAATTTTACAACAGACTGCATAGTCATATCTATTCAATGGGCTTTCAGAAACTGGGGAGATCATTGTTGTTTAGGAATATCAAAGAACTTCTGTAGTTGTTACATGGCTCTGGTGAACAATCATTAATCATCTTAAAAATAATTGGGGACAGATAGCATAGTAAACTGCCTCTGGGATGTATTGCTGTATTATCAGCCAGCAGTTATATGTGAAAGGCAGAAATGGTGCTTCTAGCTAGTTTTGTTTAAAACAGCAGGAATGAAGAAAGAATTATCAGGATGTGAAATGCATTGAATCATGACAAGAGAATTCCTTTCATCTTGAGTATGGCTGCTGACTGTCAATAACTGAGATTAATGCTACAGGAAACAAAGAAGAAACGTTAAATATAATGACATTTAAAGAAGAGCAATAACCAGTTTATTAAAGGAAAGTGGTTTGAACTCTGCGAGGCTGGCAAATGTAGTTTCTGAAGCATTTTAAGATACTATTGCCTCATCTAAATCATCATAGGAGTAAATTAAAATATATCCCGTAAATTAAATCTGGTCTCTCTTTATTATTATCTCCTCTAAGGCATATGCATGCTCCTGATTTTCAAAAGGAACTCAAATGACTGTGAGACTGAAATTCTGTATCCCCCTAAATTGCCACTTCAACAACTTTCCTATCTGACATGAACGCTGAAAGGGCGCCTGCTTTAGCAGTGCATGTTCCATTAAGAATGAAATTGAGCTGGGTTGTGGGGTTTTTTTAGCTTTCTTTTTGTCCCATAGCTTTCTCCCTTTCCCAAATGTAATTGCAGCTCCTGGCAATGCTCGGTGATGCTGCTCACATGGAAGTACAGAGCCAGGCTGGCGAGAGCATCTCTGTGCCTGCAGCCAGGGAGAGTAACAGTTTAGTTCAGCCCCTGTTTCAGTTAGTGCTGTGGCATTAACCTGAGTGTTTCTCACATCCAGTGAATTAATTTCTTCCAAGTTTTGCAGAAATTCTCTTTAGGACTTCTAAGCCTCATTTCCTTGGGAAATGTAGCCAGAAATGTCTCATAGTCTAGTGACCTTGGCAGAGACAAAAAGACTTCACACTTAATGGGGGTTCTAGAAGGAATTTCCCCTCACAGAGCTAGGTTGGCAGAAATGTTGATTACAGGCTATGGATGAGGATCTCTACAGTTAAGGGTGCTCCAATATTTAAATACAACGGAGCCTAAAGGATAGAAGGGCCTGTCTGTGTAGAGAAGGTGTCTGTACCCTTGGTCTAAACCTGCAGTGTGCTTGTGAACTGGATATCTCTAATGACCTTATGGGGCTTAGTGCCATTTACCACTTGCCTGCTCCTACCACCAACTTCTTGCTTGAATATTGCATTTGCTCCATTAATTCCTTTTCCTTTAATGTTATCGTTTTCTGTCACTCAGCTGAAGTCCTATGTATTCTCTACCAGTCCAACTCTGCATGTCAGTCTCTCTTTGATGTGCCTCTGCCACTTTCAGTGAATTAATTCTAAGGCTAGATGATCCTTAAATCCGAACAATTTAGACTGTGGTTTCTCTAGGGCAAGCAATATACACACTATTTTGTTTAGTGCACATCCTTCTTTAGTGATGATAAATCTCAGCAACTCTAATGGAAATTATAATTGGTGTCAACAAAAGATTCTGTGAAGTTATTTCAGCTGAATGTAACATGGGAGAAGAGTTTAAATGTCTGCTCTTTGGAGGTTCTATGACCTGCTCAGTGGGACCAGAGGCTTAGCCATAATCAGGGATTTGGTAGGACTGGATGCCCTTGCTTCAAGGCCCCTTTGTTAATAAAAAAACCAGAATCATTTTGTGTCATGTGATAGCCTAGGTCTAGTGGCCCTGCTTATAGCATGTATACCGGCTCATTGATCTTATCTGTGTACCTATGGTTTGAAAGGGGGAATGAACAGTGCTGGAGAATACTAATGACTTTTTGTGGAGGCAGATGCTCTCTGGCCTTGTTTTTTGAATGGCTCATGAATGTGGCTCAAACTAGAACCAGGTCCAGATATGTGACTGGAGCAACTACATCATTTATTTTATGAAACTGGTACTCAGTAAGCTTGTGTAACCTTCATTCTTCATAGAAAAAAACCATGACTGACATAGGGAACACCACGTGACATTGGCAATATATCTGTAGCGCATGGTAAATGAACTGAATTTTCTTAGTTCTGGTCCAAAAGAAAGCATGGATGGTGCTGTGCAGTCAGATTGGTGCTTCACTTTTTCCTGCATGGTGGAGCCACTAATCAGACATTGAAGTCAGTGTAGGATTGGGTTTTTTTTTTGTCTGCAGGTTTGGATCCTTATTTTCTCATGTGCCAGAATTTGATGTTTCACCTTACATAGATGGGTCTTTGCTAGTATTTGAAAGATTACTTCATCAATCCACCATTTATGGATGTGAACATAAAGTTCACTGGCTTCTACTAATCAGCATTCTGGGTGCATCTAGACTTCTGACTTTGTTCGCAAATAATGGAGTATGGTGCTAATACTGTTTGAACTACTGTATTCATATTGAGTGAAATGAAGATTCTTACCAATTCAAGCATGACAGTTTGTGGTTTTAGAGGAAGAAATATTTCACTGAGCAGATTATCAAAAACTGAAAGGAGAAAGTAGTTTTTCAGATTACTTGATCTTGTTATGTTTGTCACTAAAAATAAGAGAAGGCTCCTAAGCAAATGGAAGCAAGGTTCTGGATGACATAGCCTAAATAAACTTCTGTCTGAAGTGGTGTTCTGTTGAGAATGAAGCCATCTGTAATGAGTGAAAATACAGTAAACAGGAGAATGCTCTTAATAGGGATCTGAGATTCTTTTGTTTGTGTGATAGTATTGTCTAATCTGGGTAGAAAGCAGTGGTTAATTTGGGCTTGCACTGTCAGTAGGCACATTCTCCACAACTACAGTGAAACTAGGGATGTTAGGGTAAATTGAGCTGGTCTCTAGTCTGTGGAAGTGAGATTTCACCTCCTGTGTGAGTGGAGGTATGGAGGCTGAAGTCACAGGGGTCTTGTCCAGCCTGATGTGGCACACATGCGCATGTTGTGCTTATCTTCACATTGCATCCACCTTGTTCTATTTTGGGCAAGCAATTCCAACATGCTGGTGGCCAGGGATGAGTGTGGAGATGAAGATAAACTGAATAAAACTCAAATTATGTAGTTAGGCATCCCACTACTACACCAAATTTGGGTTTGTATAATATGACACTGGATAAAGAGTTGAAAGATGGAGAATATCCTAAACTGTGGCTTTATTTTGAGAAGTTGTGTGCTTTCTATGTGCTTCATATTACAGCCATAAATTGAGCTTTGCACTAATACTTCACCCGCCCTTTCAGGTGAAGGGAATATTCTCTTAGCAATGATAGTGAAAGAATACATGACTGCTTCTCCCTGTTGGCTGAGATGCCACACGAATGTTTTACCCTGCTGTGCTTCACTGCAAAGCAAAATGCCTGCACCAAAAAGAGTTTTCTAATCCTGAATCTTATTGATTTTGTTTTTCTTGTCCATTGACTTCTCAACTTCAGGTGTGGGAAAGTTTTTTGCTAGTTGTGGTTTTGGTGTTTTGTTGATTTGTTTGGGCTTTTTTGTTTCTTTGTTAGTTTTTGGGTTTTGCTGTGGTTTGGTTTTGTGATTTTGGGGTTTCTGAGTGGTTTTTTTTTGTTGTTGTTCTTTTGAAGCAGAAAAAATGTTTTAAAACTGGGCTATTGTAGGTTTTAAAATATGAAAAATTAGCATAGAATACAAAAGTATTCAAAATCCAATTAAAAGACAGTGTTATGTTCAAATTGGGTACTTCTCTTTTGTTCTGAAGGAGATTTTGGGTGTCTCTATCTGTGGTGTTCTCAGAACTTGAAAGCTTAGTTTTCAGTAATCTGTGCTGGGAAATTAGTAGGTGAATGCACAGCTTTCCGTTTTCATAAGAGACAAGAGTTTCAAATAGTTGCCTCAGAATCCTTTGGGGCTCTCACAGCTTAAATTAACCTCTGTTGGTTTGGTGGTCAAGTTTTTTTTTATCTTCTGAATGGTTAAGAGCATTGTAAGGATAGCTAACAGGAATTTTTCTTTTATCTGTTGAATCTCACAAGGATTAATGAAGACGAAATGGGAGCTTTTGTTGTAGGAACTGAGTGAATCTTATGGCCTTTGTAGCGAACTATTTGTTGATGTGGTAGAAATTGTGTTTCACTAGCAGGGTAATTCATCAGCATCAGACACCAGTAGTACTATATGTGCTGAAATCAATTCTGTTTGAGGTTCAGAGCACACTAAAAATCTTATGCTTTAAAATAGCTTTCTGGGTATGACAGAGAAGAATTAAGTGATTACTGTAAACTGAAGTAAACAAACATGCTAAGACATGTTAAGCTTTATCAATAAAAGCTATTTAACAAAAAAATGCTATGCATTTGGCCATTTTAATTTATGTTGGCAATAAATACTTCCATTTTCTGAAAGACTGCTTGGGGAAAATTTTATCAGGTTGAACTTCTTGGACAATATGGTCCTAGATGAAAAATGTTGGAACTTCTATTAACTGGAAGCAGTTTATATGCTGGTAAATGATGTATGAGCACAATGGGCTGTGATGGTCAGCATAGATTTTGCCTGACTGGTGCTGAGAGATTAGCAGTCCTGTCCTCCTTTTCTTCTGTTGTTTTTGGAAAGCCTGTGGGGTGTACATCCATGCAGCCATGGACAGAGCTGGGTGCAGATGGGTGAGCGTCACTGGGCAGGCCAAAAATAGGCATGAAATATGGGCTGAGACATATATGGCAGGGGAGCAATGAGGAGTGGGAGAATCTGAATATATCCAGTAGTGAAGAGAGCTACAGACAACTTTATGTCCTAACAATATTTGTGTACATGAAAGCTCTCATTAAGCTTTTCTGGACTGTGGATGAGAAAGGGCTCATGGATGAGCTTGAGCATTGTCCCACAGGTATATGATTATTAAATAAATAAATAATAAGGACTCTTTGTGAATTATTTTCCTCAGAGATTGCTGTATATGTAAGTTATGTATGTTAAGAGGAAAATTTAGCTATTATTGAAAAAAATACATACTAATTATGTGCTGAATTGAGCCTGCATGTACGCATTTCCCCTATTTTATAATTGGTCAAGCTGAGCCATTCACAGAAAGAACTGCTTAAAACTGAATGCTTAGGGCATAAAAATTACCCACAGTTGGAAGCTAATAATATCAAGTAGTAAGACAAAGTAATATTTGTGTTAAAAGAAAGTATTAATTAAACTCTTTGCAAGATATTGTTAGAGTCCTCATATTTAGATTCTCACTAAAGGTTCAGTGAGTCACATCAGTTTCCATTAAGCACACAGTCATTTCTGTCCTGAGTTTCTGCAGACGGCTATTCTTCAATGTGTGCACTTTGGTCCATATCAAAAACCTGATGCTAGTCACACTCAGTAATATTAGAGAATGTTATTAGTTCTGTTATTTCCAGAACAAAAACATGCCCAGTCTTATCCTGGGAAATTTGCTCTGAAAATGACACACCTCTTTTTCTTCAAGCTTACTAGGAATGTAACTTAACCATTTGTTAAAAAGCCTGAGGTGCATATATGTGTGGTGCAGTTGACATGCTGAAGGGAAGGGATGCCATCCAGAGGGACCTTGACAGATTTGAGAGTTGGGCTAATGCCAGCCTCATCAAGTTCAGCAAGGTCAAATGTAAGGGTCTTATATGTTGATCAGGACAGTCCTAAGCACAACCTAGGATGGGTGGAGAATGGTTTGAGAGCAGCCCTGAAGAGAGAAGAACTTGGAAGTGTTGACAAGAAGCTCAAGACCTGTAGTAAATATCAAGTATGTTTCCAAACAGCTGGCTGGGGTACACAGCTGAAGCCATATGATGCTGATATGTTCACTGGCTTTGTCAATTACAACTGTGTGCCACATCCTCAAGTTCTGTCACTTGATTAGAAGGAAAGCATGAGTTGGGACACCTAAAGAAAAGTAACTGGGAGCATTGTGGCGTGGTGGTGGTCTGTGAGGCATTTGAAAAGCACTGCATGAAGCCTGTGCTAGGCTGGCTGTTACCAGACTTCTGGGGTAACCTGTGAAACTGTACATGTAATTAGGACGATTTAATTTCCTAAAAGAAATTGTGTGTGCATGGGTGAAAGTATTGCACATTACAAGATTTATTACTCTATTTAGAGATGAACACCCAGCTTACCCAAATGCCCATAAGTGTTGTGCTGTTCAGGCAGCGTTAACTTGGGAGAGGGATAATTGCAGCCATGTGGAATTCCTGGTGATAAAAATGTGCTGATAAATGTAAATGATGGCTGTGCCTTAGATGTAAGATTTGTCTTCCATGTTTCCTTTTTTTCCTATGGGAGAAAAATTAACCCCATTCTGTCCCTAAGACAGGGTGCCTAAGTTTGTATTCAGAAAGTATCTCCTGATTTATAGCTGCTTACAAAAGTCAACCTTTTAATAATACCCTCCACTAAACTGAGTCTTGATATTTTTCCTTTGTGATCATATGTGTGGCATGCAGTACTGAAGGAGAGCTTGGAAAGCGCAGGGTCTGCTTCCAGCTGCAGCCCAGATGTTGCTACCTTTCAGTGCCCATGCTTTCCCAGCAGAGATGGCTTGCAGCTAGAAAGTACCTGCATTCTCAGAAGCTGAAATGGAGAAGGCCAAAATGAACTGAAGAGATGGAGGGGCTTGTTTATAGTGTGCCACAGTTTATTGCATATTTATTGTCCAAATCTTTAAAGACTTGCTAATGGAGAAGGGGAACTAATCCTGTGGGTGTTGAATCTCTTCTGATAATGAGGAACATAAGCATAAAATTGCAGTAAAGCAGGATAGCCTCGGAAGAATTTTCCTAGGAGTAAGCTTTTCCCCCCTGTCATGGGTTCAGCAGCAGCAGTCATTTTTCTTTAAGCAGTAGCTGGTGTAGCACTGTGTTATGGATTTTTTAGCTTGGGAGCAGTGCTGATAACACCAGTGTTTATAGTTATGGCTTGGAATGTTCAGACTGGCCAAGGACTT
>JASSUY010039766.1:0-11691 GCA_032466535.1 Forpus xanthops | reverse complement strand
ACCCCCCTGCCATGGGCAGGGACACTTCCCACTAAACCATGTCACCCAAGGCTCTGTCCAACCCGGCCTTGAACACCACCAAGGATGGAGCATTCACAACTTCCCTGGGCAACCCATTCCAGTGCCTCACCACCCTTACAGTAAAGAACTCCGTCCCCAAATCCAATCTAAACTTCCCCTGTCTCAGTTTGAACCCATTACCTCTTGTCCTATTGCTACAGTCCCTCATGAAGAGTCCCTCCCCGACATCCTCATAGCCCCCCTTCAGACACTGGAAGGCTGCTCTGAGGTCTGCACGCAGCCTTCTCTTCTCCAGACATGTCCCAGTAGACCTGGTATCCTTATGAGAACTAGGGAGAAGACAGTTTTCCTCACAGAAAGGCAAAGGATTTTCCCGTTTCAGCTCTACACTGGGCACGGAAAAACTCAGCTTAAATTTCATTTTATCCAGGTGAAAATAAAACCACCTCTTTTGATCCTGATGTGGCAAAAAAGCCCCAATCAACCAACAAGAAACCCATAACCCCAATGCCTTGTGCCAAACAAGGGGCTTGATACTTGATTTAAAACTAAAGGCAAGCCCCTTCTTCTACCAAAGTGATCACTGTGCCAAAATGCCCATTTCCCACTACAGAAAGCCTTGATAAAACTCTGCTTGTGAATAGGTGACTTACTGCTCCCTCTCCATTCGTCCATCCCTTCTTCCCAGCTCTCAGGTGTTTGAGTCTATAAGGATAACAGAGAGACATGGAAAGAGCTGTGGCTGGTGCTGAGCACTAACCTCTGCCACCTTTTAAATGCATTTTGCTCAATACTGAATTGAAGGAAAACTGGAGAAAATCAAAGCAGCAGACAGCATGAAGCTCTCTCATCACCAACAACCCCATAACTGACCAGGAGCAAGCTTGCATTTTCTCTTCAGAGCAAGCAAGCAGCATTGAACCAAAATACACTGTTTAAGCAGAGGTTTACTGAAGACCAGAGATTTTCTTTTTGTTTTGTATTAGATAATGGATTTATCTGCAGAGCAGCTGGCTCTGGAGCTGCTCAGAAGGCATGCAGATACACATTGTTAGGGAAGCCACTAAGAGGTTAGAACACTAACGGTGCACACTAATACTCGCAGCATAATAAACCACAGAGGCATAGGAAGCACGAAACCCTTACTCACAGTTTGGGAAGCCTGATAGTCACTTGATACTCGAGAAGATTATAAAACACACATTTCCCCACGCAGGATACAGTGCACTGAGGACTGCCACACGCTGCAGCCCATCTGTGATTCGGGGAAGCAGCAGGTTGGAGGCTGCACCACGCTGGCTCCATCCCCAGGGGCACGTGTGGATCGATCGTACACAAAGCAGATGCCCACAGAGTGCTCGTTTCCCTGCCTTTGATTAAAAGGCTGCAAACGATGGGTTTGAGGCTGCGGAGGAGGTTTGGTGAGGTCTGAGTGTGGCCGTGAGCTGCAAGCTCAGCATCAGGCCCTGCCATTCACACAAACCCTACCTGGGTCTCCTTATGTGAGCCAGTCTCTGCAGAGGCACATGGGGCCAGACCATGCTCCGTCATCCAATTCTGCTGTTCACTGCGTCATGGATTTGGGGACAATGTAGTTAACATGGAGGAAAAGCAACCAGGAACCAGTGGTTTGCCTGGGGAAGACAGCAGTGAAGCACTCACCTTTAGGAACTGCTCCAATAGGAGTTTTATCAAGCAGTTTGATTTCCCTCCTGAAAGCTGTTTATTTTCACAGTCAGTATTTAGAAGCCAAAAGTAATACTTAAAGGCTGGTCAACACCAGTTATTTCAATGGGAGGTTAAGCAAATATGAGCAGTGATAAGAATCTAACCAGCCACTTCAAGACTGCTGCTTAGCACTTGCTAATGGCTCTTAACTGGGCTGCATCCCAGTGGGGCATCTGAAGAGCCTGAGATGAGAGGTCCAGCTGTGTTAAGGTTGTCCAAGGGGTGGTTTAGCTATTCTATCCATGGACCAAGTCATCCTCTCCTCTCCTAGGGCATGTTTGTGTACAAGCCAGGGAGAGGAAGCCAGTCAAGACCCTGCTGCTGTAATCATGGATCTGATACCGCTTGTTTCAGCTTTCCCCACTCAGAATTGATTTGTGACTGCTGATGACTACATTCGGATCTCATAGGTACCAGGCTAACATCTGGATGTGGAAAAAACACATTACAAGCAGAGAGAACAGAGGACAGACTGCCTCCAGCTCCCCTGGATGGGAATCATAGCATCAGCTAGGTTGGAAAAGACCTTAAGATCATCAAGTCCAAGCCTTACACTAATCAGGCCTCTGTGTGGCCTCATCCAGACCCTCTTCAGCTCTTACATGTGATGCTTGTTGCCCCTCCAGCTCTTCCCTATGGAATTGAAACACAAGGGCTAATGTTCCAACACAAATGAGATTGTATTGTGACTAAGCTGGGTCCCAGCTCTGCACTGCTCCTGACACAGACTGGCAACACAAAGGGAAAGCAGGTGAGCTCAAGGAAGCCACTGCAGATGCAGAAGACAAACAGTGGATAGCCCTCTTCCCCATGGACAGGTACCAAAAAGCTATTTCCATACACAAGACTGTTTTCCCCACCTTAAGACTACGCCTTTCATTACGATGCATCCTCAAACACGTTACACGTGAGGGTTTCCAAACAGAGTCTGCTCCAAGGACAAGTCAACTGTGCCCGTTTGTGGTCCTGTGGCTGTTTGGGAGCCATCCCTGAGGCAGCCTGGCACCACTGACCTCCTCTGCCAGCCTGCACTTCATCCCATAGTGCAGGATGAAGGCTCTGCTCCCACTGACCTGTGCTGCAGAAGGGCCATTGCAGCTGACATAGCAAGAGCTATTTCTCACCTCCTTGATTTGGGCCCCTCATCTCCAACGATGTTTCTTTGCCATTATCACTAAAGGCAGGTGAGTGTTTACAGCCCTGACCCAAAGCTGGTGTGATGTCAACCCTGGCTCCCAGCAGAAGCAATGAATTCACGCGGAGCACCAGGCTGATGTTGTTGCACAGCCTGAAGTTCAGAGTTCAGTCTTATCTCCCCATCTAAAACCATCAGAATCCCTCACAGTGTGCTGAACAACAGCCCCACAGCTCAAAGCTCCACTGTAATAAATCACTGCCATCAGAAAGCATGGGGCCACACATCCCTCAACACTGGGGAGGGGGGTTCAGTTCCAATGCACCTCGACAAGCAGGGGGATTGTGTCACACCTTGAACTGGAAGAGAAAGGTCTAAAACAGAGTTATTCCCAAATCCATATGGAAATCCCTCAGTTCCCTCAGCTACAACTTGGAATTCTCAGCTACAAGTGAGAACCCTTGAGGTCTGTGAGCTCCTGGGCATCTTTTGGAGCCTGTGGGCTCAGCTTTGCCCAAAGAGCTGTATTGGTGCTGATCCCTTGGCTCCTGGGTTACCTCCCCATGTCCCCCCCTTTAGAGCCATTTACAGGCTCAGATCCCTGCTCTCCGGCATCAAGCACTCGCTAATGCTCAAGGGGTTGGTTAATTAATATGCTGCACCTCGGCTCCCAGTTTTGGATGAGAATTCCCACTTGTAGCCAAGGCAACCGTGGGATTTTCACACGGATTTGGGATAACTCCGGTTTACACATTCTCTTCCAACATAAGGTCTGATACAAACACCCTCTTAGTGGAGATGCATTGAAACTGGAAATCCCCCACACTGGTGTCAAGGGATGCGTGGCCCCATGCCTTCTGGTGGTGCGTGGACGTGCTGAGCCTCCTGCCGAAGCTCAGGAAGCATCTCCCCATGTACCTATTAGAGACAAGCACAGCCGCACACATCCGTGCCCTGGCTCTTTGCGTTAGTGAGGATGCATCAAAATAGCCCCTCACGCTTGAGCGGTCCAGCTGAAAGTTGCATTCATCCTGCAGCAGATAGGAACGTGTGCGGACCTTTGGTCCTGGCGTGCACCACGTACAGACCAGGTCATTTGAGAACAAGAAAGGCTGCAATGTTCCAGTACACAGAGCAACAAGAGCAATTAACCCATTAACCTGGGGCACTGCTGTGGCTCTGATGATTGTGTAAAACAAGGGTGATGCTCCCCCAAACAAAGGATGCTCAACCAACGGTTTCTAGTTCACAAGCATGGCGCAATGACATCATCCTGGTAGCATAAAGAGCCTTCTTTGGGATGAAAACACATCTCCAGTGTGTCTTTTACCTGCTTTAAAAACACAGAAAAGATGCCCAGTGTGGGAAGTGCAGAGAAGTTGTTTTATTGTGAACGAGGAGCATTAAGATTGTAACGTGCTTTGATCATCGAAGAATCCATTTGCCTTTAAGAGCTCTCATTCCTGCATGAAAAGTGGGTAGAAATGGGGTATTTTCAGGCCTGTCACCTACCAGGGGACTCTGGCACCATTGTCCCAGGGGGAATTCAAGTAAACTCCACATTGCTCTTCACACATAGGCACCCCGTGTTATTTCCACTCACAAGGTTTTGCCATGGCTCTGTCCTTCACCCAACCCTGCAGCAACAGCGTTCCCTCCACCTTTACCCAGTAAAGACCATTCTTGCTATAGAAACACATTCATTACAGAAGCAATAGGAAGAACAGCCCTGAGAGGGAACCGTGAGGAGAAGCTTCCAGTGCAAACACTGCGCATCCCAGCACAAATGTGAGCCTAGAACTGCTGGAGCAGTCAGGTGGAGAGGGCATCGGCCATGGGGTGCATGAAGGGATACAAGGAGCAAGAGCAGGAGGAGAAGGCAGGAGCCCTAACAAGCCTGTTCCTCACTTCCACACACCGGATTTAATAGAGGACCCAGTGCAATCGCATCCTAAGGCTCAAATCAATCACATGTTTCCACTCTGCATTTTGCAGTCCGATGGATGGAAAACACCCTGCGGCTTCCCCTGTGGTTAGAAACTACAGCTTGTTCAATGGGGGGGTCAAACCCGGCTGACCCACAGCTTTCCTGCAGGAAGCAAAGCAAAGCACTGCGCTTTGCAGTTTAAATCCAGCTGCCCACTCACTCCATAGGCATTCTGAAGAGCTCACAGCTCAACTAAACTGACAAACCCCCCTCTTGGCTCCAACCTGCCCCACGGCTTTCATGGAATCATAGAATGCCAGCCTGGTTTGGGTTGGAAGACACCTGAAAGCTCATCCAGTTCCAAGCCCTGCCTCAGCACTCTCACAGGGAACAGCTTCTGCCTTATCTCCAACCTGAACTTCCCCTGGTTCAGTTTGAACCCGTCGCCCCTCATCCTATCGCTACAGTCCCTGATGTAGAGCCCCTCTCCATCACCCTTGTAGTCCCCTTCAGACACTGGAAGCTGCTCTGAGGTCTCCATGCAGCTTCTCTTTTCCAGGCTGAACAGCCCCAATGTCCTCAGCCTGTATTTGTATGGGAGATGCTCCAGCCCTTATCATCCTCCAAATCCCACCTAAATTTTGCCAGATCCCATCCAAATTAAGCTGAAAGCCGCTCTGCTGTATGGCCCAAACCAGAAGCATCATGTCCATCTAGGACCAACTCATGGGGCTGGCTCCTGCATTGATGGTTTCTCTTGCAAAACACAAACCTGTACAGTTTGTGGCAACATCCCCAAGAACTTTTCCACTGGCTGAAGAGGAAAAAAGAGCTGTGAGGATGAGCCCTGCAAGTACCTGCAGCACCTTTGTGCCTACCACCTCCAAAGGACCCTACTTGAGAAAAGCAAACACCCCATCCAAGCGCTGCTGTACCAGCCCACCGCTGTGCTCCCGTTAGCGAGCATCTCCTGCTGCACCCCTGCAGCCTCTGTTCTGGGGTCAGTTGTACACGGTCAGAGGTGCCTTCCCCAGGGGCTCCTCAGCAATCTCACCCTCTCCTCATGCTGCCTCAAGCAGCACAGCTGGTACCATGAACAAGCCCAGGCCACTGCTGTTGCTTCTTTTCCTTCCAGCAGTGACGTGTTCTGCTGCTGTTACATGCGGTGCATGAGTTATCGACCCCGAGGGGTGTTGGACAAGAACCATCACAGGGGGATTGAACTGCCTCGAGGACAGGACAAACATCACCCTGGGCAGAGGCACTGATCGAGGTAAAGATGATCGATGATCAATGTAAAACCAGCAGTGGCTGCTCTCTGCAGTAACCCTTCGAGCCCGTTTCAGAAGCAAATGTGTAAGCAGAAACTCACTCTTTACCACCAGAAACAGCTTTTGGCAGATGGAATCGCTCCCGGAGACCCCCGGACCAAGCAGAGCTTGAGATCTGTTTGGCTACTTTTGTTCAAGAGAGCGCACCCAGGGGCCTCCTGCATTTACCTGCATCTTTGCTCCATCCCTTCCCGATCCCTCAGCTTCCCAAAGCAAGATCAGAACAGATCCATCCACTTGCACCTCACCATCCGCAGGTGAGGCCCCTCCACAGAGCTTGCACCAACCTCTGTCCTCAACTGCCCTTTCCCATCGTTATCATTCCAAGCCTCCCAAAAACCTCTGTCCCACCACCCCTCTGTTCTTGCCTTGCCCACACTTCTGTTGAACAACCCCGGTACTCCGGGCTGTGCCCTTCCACAGGACCCCTCTTCAGCCCCATTTCCAGCCAAATCTGCAGCATCCTCCTGAAGACAACCAGCAAAACCAAGCAGGGGGGTAAAACCCAAAGACCTGGACCCAGCCCCACACTCTGCAGGGCTCAGGAGGCATTGCTGGGTTGGTTTGCACTGACTGATGAAAAGCAGAGGCCCATGAAATGTCCCTGCAGCAGAGGGACATTGGAGACCCAGAGCAGGCAAAGGGCTGCAGCTAAAGCACAAGCACATCCATTGCTCTGTGCCAGAGACAGACAGGGTTTCTTTAAGTGAAGAGGCTGACCTGCAGAGCAGAAGGGCAATAAAATGATCTCCAAGCATCCCAAAACACATCCGGGCTGGCATCCCTCACTGCAGAGGCCAGGCTGCATCCCTGCCCAGGTCACCGCGTTATCAATGACCATCGCAGTTAGTGCCATCAGTAAGGTAATAACAAGCCTTAAAGAGCAAAGCCTGGCAGTGATATCCCAACGCAAACTCCTCCAGGAGGCTGCACACCAACATCATATGGCACCAAAAGCACCAGAGAGGCTGTGACAACTCATTGCAATTAGCAACCCATCACAGACACAGATCTGCGCTTCCATTCCAGGGTGAATAACTGCTCAACAGCCACAGGAATCCCTGGGAAATGGGGAAAGGCCAAAGGAGCAGAGCAAAGGCAACAAACCCAAAGCCAACTTCGGGGATATTTTTGTCATCCGCCTGCCACCTCGTGGGGAAGATGGGAGCAGAACCAGCACTGAAGCCCTGCAGCAGGGATGCTCCCTCCCAAAGGCTTGCCACTCATTGAAACCCTCCCACAGCAGCATTTGTAACGCTGAACCATGGCTTTATGTGCCCAGAGGAACCACATTTCCAAGCAGATGACTTCAAGGAGTCACCTCACCACATGCACTCCATGGAACCCAAGGCCTGAACAGGCCCAGAACTGCAATCAGTTACCCCAAACGCCTCTATTTGTTGCCCTAAATAAAGCATGTAACATGCCACCAGCCCCAGCTTTACCTTAGGACACCACAAAAGGAGTTGGTAGTACTCAAAGCACAACAGCAGAAGAGGAAAGCTGAAGGAAAGCAAGGACTACACCCAGCAAAATCCATTTGTCCTTATTGGAAGCGACCCCAGGGCTGGAGAGGAAAGCGAATTATGTGAGAGTAAATGTAAGTGAAGGAATTTGCTTTAAACAAAATCACTGCATTAAAATAGGCACCCATGGCGAGTTTGGAATCACCGCCACAAACACCTTGTCCTTCAAAGTTGTTTGAAAAGGGTGGACTTTGTCTAAACAAAAGCCAATGCCAAATTCATTGGCATCCATGGGAACATGGCTCCAACCTCTGCTACCCAAGGAGTCCCTCTCAAAGAGTTTTGAGCTGGAAAACAAACAGCACCATCAATTTTGCTCTCCAAACAGCTTCTGGAAGATGATCAGTGCAATAGCAGAGCCACACGGAGTGGGAAACTGCCCAAGTCACTGAATAAAGGCATAAAACCAGACAAGAACCTGCAAGTGAATCACAAACCATCACAGAACAATGGTGTTGGAAGGGATCTTAAAGCTCCTCCAGCTCCAACCCCTGACACAGACAGGGACACCTTCCATAGAGCAGCTTGCTCCAAGCCCCTGTGTCCAACCTGGCCTTCAACACTGCCAGGGATGGGGCAGCCACAGCTTCTCCATCTCCAGAGCAGAGCTGCTCCAACCCTCGCAGCACATCCATGGCCCCTCTGGCCCTGCTCAAACAGCTCCAGGTCCCTCTTGTGCTGTGCCCCAGAGCCGGACACATCTCCATCCTACCATTCACCAACACTTGTGCCACCCTCCCAACCCACACGCAGAGGCTGCTGCAGCAGAAGGCACTGAGGAGACACTGCTCTGCTCTCACAGCAGGTTCAAAGCAGCTCTGCTGAAAGACCCACACAGCATAACCTGTCCATGCAGCATCTTGGACCACGTTTCGGAGGGAAAGGATCAATATCAGCTGCAGCTGAGTCATCCTGAGCCTGAGCTCTTTGTTTGAGGAAGGGAGCATCCCATTTCTGCACCGGCTTACAGGCTTTCCACCTAAAGAAGCCATCGTTGTACCTGCACATGGCTACCAACACCTCACTGGTGAGTTACTGGTACAAACAGCTCTCCTTCCCTTTGTATTTACAGCATAAACTCAAACATTTATAGGACATTACTTCTGTATGCCCAGGGGATGTCAAAAACTTGACCGAAAGGTCTGGAATGCACAAGGGGTTGGAGGCAGGGAGGTGCTGGGATGTAAGGGGCTTTTGGCTCTGGCTCTGTGGGCAGTGCTGGGCTTGCTGGATGCATTTCAGTGCCTCAGTGTGCAGAACTGGGCTGTACAGCCATGAGTGCTGGGGGAACTGGGCTGCACATCCACAAGCTGGGCTGTGACCCACAGCCAACAGCAGAGGGTCTCTGCCGATACTGGGCCTATGAGGAAACCAAGAAAAGCCATGAGCAATGGGTCTCAGCAGACCAAACTCCAAGCAGAACTGGATAGAGGCTTTTCCTTTTCTCTAAGCTCCAAGAGAAGCTGTTGGCAGAGGAGGGCTAACCTTGAGGAAGAAGCCACGATGGAGCTGTGAGGCGAAGCGGGCTTCACCCTGCAGAGCTGCCTCGCAAGCAGCATCTCAGTCTCCCCTCTGGCAGTTAAAGCCATTCCCCTTGTCCTGTCCCTACATCCCTTGTCCAAAGGCCCTCTCCAGGTTTCCTGCAGCTCTTTCAGGCACTGGAGCTGCTCTAAGGTCTCTCCTTCAGGAGCCTTCTCTTCTCCAGGCTGACCCCCAGCTCTCAGCCTGGCTCCAGCCCTTGCAGCATCTCCATGGTCCAACAATCAAGCCCAGAACACCCAATGCTTGCTGCACATCTCCCACCCCTCATCCCAATGCTCCTCCAGGGGCATGTTCAGTTTACACAAGTTTTTACTTTGTCATCTTGCCAACCCACCCCTACTTGTAAGTGCAGGACTCCAAATAGAGACCACAGAAAGCCCTGCACCAGGACTCTATGTTCACATTGGTTATATACTGGAAGATGAAGACAGGCAGCTCGCAAGGCTCACGGCTGCATGCAACACGTGCACAGGACGCTCCATCATCTCACACAAACACACATGCAGGACGTTCCATCACCTTCTCCCTCCCTGTGTGCACATCTGACAGGTGTTTCCACATCCACCAACTTCAGCTCTCTCCACCTTCTGCAAGTATCCATCCCAGCCATGCACTTAGTTCCACATCCTACCTGGGCCCCAGCAGTCCTGACTCACCTGTTTCTCCCATCACTGAACACATCTTTTCCTGGTGTCCTTTACCATCAGCACTCCCTCCTGATCCGCTCAGCCCATCCTCACACTCCTTCCTTGCTCTTCAGCGTTTATTCTGCTCTTTCTATGAGCACACCCAGTTTCAGGTGATCAATGTCATTACCTGCACACTCGGTGGTTTTAGAGCACAGCCTCACCATTGGAGAGGCTCCTAGTGTGAAAGTAGCATTCCTACACACTTCTGCCTTCCCTTATAGGCTTCCAGTGAGTTTACCTCAAGGAAAGCCTGTAAATAGGCACACAATGGACAACCACAGAGCTGCAGCTTCCAAGTTTTTTACCCCAGAACTGCACAGTGCTTCTTCCAAGCATGGGGAACACATGCTTCACGTTGGTAACCGCAGGGAAGCAGGATTTAGAGAACCAGCAATGTTATGGTTCAAACCCCATCCAAACAGCCAGGAAGTAGTTCTCCTCCCAGGCTGGATCACCACCTCTCCACCTGCTTTCACCTCCCCACCTATTCCTTTCCTCCAACCTCTTGTCCCATGCCACGCTCGGGGACCACTGCCCATGCCCCATGCCACAGCTCCTTGGCCTTTATCCCCACCAGCAACCTCCAAACACCCACAATGGAAGGAAAACCTTTGTGGAACAGCTGCTTCGGGGACACTGCTACAGCACCAGGTCTCTGCACAGCTCTTGAAGCACAGGTCCACCGGATTGCCCCTGCAGCAAGAGATGCGCTCCCAAGTTGGTACCACCTCATACTCCATCTTTCCACACTTGTTTCACCATCCACTGTCAAGAGCAGGTAATTGCCAGCTCTGTCACTCCATTCCAGCCACAAACCCAGCACATTCTCTGCCATGCCCCGCTCCTTTCATCCATCAATCCAGAAAGAAACTTCGAGGAGGCATATTCAAGAAAATCTTTTATGTATAGACAGATAACATTTCTCCACCTCCCAGTTCACAGAACAGGAATAAAGCAACACAGCCTTCCCTTCTTTAACCACCAGAAGGAATACCATCCTCAGGCACGGCTTCACTTCAAACCAAGCAACAATAACCATTACCCCGGGGCAGAGAAGTGATGCTGTTCTGGACTGCAGCTTTCCACATCAGGTTCCACAGAGCATTTACCTGAGACAGAAAACATCTCCCGTTTCATTCAGAGATGGTCCTCAGACCTTCTTCTCTATAAAGAGGGTGTGCTGGCCCTGCAGATAGCTCACTATCTTCTCCTCTATTTCCATGCCTTGAGCTATTTCCTCCTCGGAAAGAGATAATGGAGTCTGCGAGTCTTTGGTGACGATAATGACGGTGGTTCTCCGGGACTCCAGCATATTGGCTACCACCACCTGGTGATGGTATTTCTCCAGAGCCTGCCGTGATTTATCGATTAAGATCAAGGGATCTGTCTCCAGTTTGAAGGAGATAACAAACGCCTCTGGGGCCCATTCTTTGACAAGAGGAGACAGCATTTTTGGCACCATCTTCAGTGTAATCTACATTGGAGAAAGAGAGCAGAGCAAAGTTTCGGTAAAGACATTATGATGTGTTTTAGCAAGAGATGGGGGGAATTGGGAAATTCTGGCTTCAGTTCAAGTTATATTTCCACTGGGAAGCTTTCCAAGACAGCATTTGGCCAGATCTCTTCAAACAAGGTTAAAATGTCACCACTGCATGCCACAGAGTTGAACCATCAGCCTGGTATTAATAAGCAGGGTGTTCTGAAGTGATCTTCCACCTAAGAGCTCATCTCAGTCTCCCCTCTGGCAGTTAAAGCCATTCCCCTTGTCCTGTCCCTCCATCCCTTGTCCAAA
>JASSUY010039765.1:0-17038 GCA_032466535.1 Forpus xanthops | reverse complement strand
CCCATGAACAGCACCCATTGCAGCACCCATCACCTCCCCATGAACAGCACCCATTGCAGCACCCATCACCTCCCCATGAACAGCACCCATTGCAGCACCCATCACCTCCCCATGAACAGCACCCATTGCAGCACCCATCACCTCCCCATGCCCAGCTCCTAAAGCCAGGCTTTCCTAGGCCAACCAAAGGGTCCCTGATCCCACTTTTGGTCCTTTTCCACTGTGGCTGGAAGAGGGAAGTTGGGATTTGGGTGCTTGAGGAGGGATTGACCCCACTTCAGCCCCAGCTCCAGGATGGCCCCACCTGTAACGTGGGAGGTGTTGGCACCACCCCACACATAGCACCCCGCCTGGGTGGGGATCCCTGAAGGTAAATATGGGTCCAGGGAGCTGCTTACCCAGGGTGGAGGTGCCCACACGTCCCTTGGGCATGGACACTTCCCGTTCCCTTTGGACACCTTTGGACACCGCAGGGACGTTGCTACAACCAAGGCTGTAGGGCTCAGTGGGGCCCAGTTCCCTCTTTGCCTTCAGGAATTTCCCCTCCTCTTCGCTTGGGAATGTCCCTCCCTTTGCATCCCGGGTTCCCCCACCACGGGATGGGGGTGTTGGCTCAGGGGTTGGAGTTGAGCATGGGAGGAACCAGGAAAACCCGTCTTGTTTAGTCTAGAGCTGAGTGCGGGCTGCACATTCCTGCTAGAGGGACAATCTGGGATAGGAACCATCGGGAGATGAGGGGGGGGGGGAACTGACTTTTAGAGGGAAATCACATGTTTTTGGCTGCAGGATGATGAGACGAAGGCTCAGCCGCTGCCTGATGCACATGAGGATAAGCAGGCGCTCCGCAGGATTTCCTCTCCGGTTGGGATGAGCCATGCGCTCCTGCAGGTCTGCGTTGCTCATTCTGGGCTTTTTTTTCCCACTTTCTTCCACTTGGACAGGGCTGAGGCCCCTCCAACTCAAAGCTCAGCCTTAAACTCCATCCCTGCAGTGCCTTTCCTCCTGATCCAGGCGCTGGGATGCACTGGGAGCTTGGGAAGTGATGCCAGGCTGAAGGAATGGCCATGGGGCTCCATCCATCCGTAGAGGATCGGGCAGCAGCTCCTTTGAGAGCTGATGGTTTCACTGTGGGGCTGATAACCAAGCTGCCCCAGCGGAGGGGAGTTCCTTTGTGCCAAGGTTGATCCATGAGGATGTCAATGTGCAAAGTGGGGAGCGGTTTGCTTCCCAGGACAAGGAGGTTTCAGCGCCCCAGAGAACAAGGAGTATCCCCACTGCTCCCTTCTTCCCCAGAAAGGGAGGAGGGTGCTGCAGTGAGTCAGGCAGCAGAGCCCTGCTCCACGGGGGTGGCTGCTGGCACCGCTCACTGAGCTGTACCCATCGGGTGTCATGGAAGGGACCTCAGGGCTCCTCCAGCTCCAACCCCTGCCATGGACAGGGACACCTTCCACCGGAGCAGAGTGCTCCAAGCCCCATCCTTGGACACTGCCAGGGATGGGGCAGGCACCTCGGGGGCAGCATGGCCCTCCCCGGCAGTGACTGAGTCGAGGCAGGCGCGAGGCTCTCAGTTTAATGTACTTGGCACTCAAACTGTACAATGCATTTAGAGAACCACACGTCCGTGTCTATGTACACCCTCCTCCATCCCAGCAGCACAGGCACCCACCCTCTGCGTGTGAGATACCGCTCCTCAAGCCCACTTTTGGGTAATGCTCAGGGATGGGTACGTGGAAGCACCCTCCTCATCCCATCATCACCGGTTGAAGGACCTGGTGTTGGCTGTGCTCAAAGCTGTCACCGCTTCGTTTCCTACAACCCTTTGCAGTGCATCTCTTACACAAATCTTTGGACCTCTAGAACATGGCAGTGTTGCCGTTATGAGTATATACAACCTCTATCTCCTCTGGCTTTACACCTCAGCTTCACTTTCTCTTCTCTACCTTTCTATCACATGCAATAACCCCTTGGTTGCCTCCAGTCCTGCCTCCCTCTGAAAGGCGTTTCATTTCCAAAAGGCAACGGTAACAAAAGTAAATCTACCTTCACTCCCTGCTATTCCCCTCTAGTTGCTGCTCCTCTTCCCTCCCCAAACCCTCTACACGACGTTGCCTAAACCATTCCTACACCCCGGCAATGCAGTTCTCTTTCAGTAGTGCAGGGCAAACACAAGCCTTTGTGGCTCACTCTGATAGGGTAGGTTGAGTGTCTCCTCTCAGCCACCAGCTCATCAGTGCCCCATGGAAGTGTGGGGTGATGTGTTGCCACGCACACCCCGGAGAAGGATCAAGTACGTGAAAGGAAATGCCAAGTGTGAACCACAACAAAATACAAAAGTAAAAAAAGAAAAAGGGGAAAAAAACCACAGAGAAAACCAAAATAAAACCCCAAACTTGAACAAAACTACCGCAAAACACTTAAATAGCTGGCAGGTTGTGAGAGTGGAAACGAGGAATGTACAAAGGACCAAGGAAGATGAAAGATTCCAGTAGGTAAATTGAAACCCTGTTGAACCTGGGGTCTGGTTTTGCTTTTTTTACCATGGAAAAGTTGGATTCTGGGAACCACGGCAAGGTAAAAAGAGTGAATTCAGGTTTTGAGTGCCCTTTAGCAGGACTCCCATGTGTGTGGGTCCAATGCCCCATCCCAGGGAAGTGCCACCAGCCCATGCTTCTGCTTTTCAGCCTCAAACAGCAAGCTTTCAGAAAGCCAACCCTGCCATAAACAGGTTTCTGAATCCCTCCCAGCTTTAAAACCAGGGGCAAAGTGGCGGTGTTGGCAAAACCAGATTCCAGCTCAACAGTGTTAACTGTGTACCCATAGCTGCCATGACACCATCAAGACAGTCCTGCTCAGCAGAGTGAATCCAGTCATGCTCACATAGGGAAATGTACACAGTATTTATAAATAGACAGTCTTCCAGCAGGATGGCGCTGGGCTCCTTCACACCAGCGTCTCTTTCCGCTTCCCACTGAGCTGCTTCTCTCTCGCTGTCCTGTGCCCAGCCGATGATCTCTGTGCTTTCCCTCCCTTGCCTTCCTCCGAGTCCAGGATGGAGCCACACTCGGATGTGCTTTCATCGAGCTCCATCTCGGATATGCCAGACTGCCTCTTCGGGGCTCTGACGTTGGGCACGGAGGGGTTGTTCTCCTCCAGCTCCTCACTTAGCTCCGGCAGCTCCTTAAGCTCGGCTGTGGCTGCAGTCCGCTGGAAGGGAGCGATGGCTGTTCGGATGCAGTTCACCCACTGCTGCTTGTGGAAGACATCGTTGGCCTGCAGCGTGTGGGACTGGCCTGGGCAGGGATCTTGGAAGCGAACTCGGAAGATATTTTTAGCTGAGGATAAACATAGGAAGAAGCGGATCAGTTTCAAGCTCAATGTTTAGAGATTGCATTGCTAGACAGGAGACCTGGGCTGCTCTGCTGCAGGGAAAGCATCCAAACCCCACCAAAACCAACCCCAAACCCCACAGCCCACCATGGACACACTGAAATTAAATGGGTGTTTCCTAATCTGAGCACCAGCAAAATAGCATATATGAAGTTCAGAGACACCAAATACATCGCTAAGCACAGCACTGACAGTCTGAAGGTAGATGTTAACATGTGGCTGATGCCATAAAGGAACCTCAGCCCACAGGGATTTGTGCTCAGGTACAATCATGGAATGAACCAGGTTGGAAAAGCCCTTTAAACTCATCCAGTCCAACCGTTCCCAGCACTGCCAAGGCCACCACTGACCCATGGCATTGAGGCCTCATCTGCACGCTGTGTGAACACTGCAGGGACAGTGACCCCAGCACTGCCCTGGGCACCTGTGCCAATGCTGAGCACCCTTTGGGGAAGGAATTGTTCCTCAGCTCCATCTAACCCTGCCCTGGTGCAGCTTGAGGCCGTTTCCTCTTGTCCCATCCCTTGTTCCTTGGGAGCAGAGCTCAGCCCCCTCCTGGCTCCATCCTCCTCTCAGGCAGTTGTAGGCAGTGATCAGGTCCCCCCTGAGCCTTCTCTTCTCCATCTGAACCCCCCAGGTCCCCCAGGCATTCCTCACCAATCTCTCACCAACACATTCCCATGCAGATGAACTGGTTTGCTCTGTACCTTTATCAGAATTGCCAAAGGCTCCTCGGAAGGATCCTCCCATTTTCACATCTCCATCCTGCAGGTCCTCCAGGAGCAGCTCCTGCACAGGGATGGGCTGCCTGTACACTTGGTAGGCCTGACGCTCATTGCGAGTGACTGGCCGGGTCAAAACCAGGATGTCTTGAAAGAGAAAGACGTAGAGTTTCTGAAAGAGGAAATATATTGAAATATCAGCAAAGCATCATACTTTTCATTCAGAGCTGTCACACCCCCTCTGGGATTCAAGGCCATGCTATCTGGAGTTTCACTCATGTTAACTTCCTGAGTTTCCTGTTACAGCAATGTAGAGCCTTGGTAGAGGTGGCAGAGACCAGACTTATACCAACAGGTTTGTTATTTTAAAGACCCTTAAAAAGTGAATTATGATTTACAGATGCGAGGAACAGGATGACCAGAAGCAGAATCTCTTCTGATAATACAAAATCCCAGACTGGTTTATGTTGGAAGGGAGCTTAAGGCTCCTCCAGTTCCAACCCCTGCCACAGGCAGGGACACCTTCCACTAGAGCAGCTTACTCCAAGCCCCTGCGTCCAACCTGACCTTCAACAGTGCCAGGGATGGGGCAGCCACAGCTTCTGTGGGTACCCTGTGCCAGAGCCTCAGCACAGGGAACAGTTTCTGCCTAAGAGCTCATCTCAGTCTCCCCTCTGGCAGGTTAAAGCCATTCCCCTTGGCCTGTCCCTACAGGCTCTTGTCCAAAGCCTCTTTCATTGTTTCCTGCAGTCCTTTTAGGCACTGGAGCTGCCCTAAGGTCTCCCCTTAAGGAGTCTTCTCTTCTCCAGGCTGCCCCAGCCCAGCTCTCTCAGCCTGGCTCCAGAGCAGAGCTGCTCCAGACCTCACAGCATGTCTGTGGCCTCCTCTGGACTCATTCCAACATGTCCATGCCCCTGGAGTCCCCAGATGCTTCATGTGTATACAAATGTAGTGGCCAAATGAAACAAAAGAACCTGACCCCAACCAACAATGAAAAAAATAAAGGAAACAGAAAAGATTTGATGTTTACAATGAGGTTACTCCTGCAAGCCAGGACAAAAGGCAGCAAACCCTGGAGCAGAACAGGGTCTTTCAGCGCTGCTGCAGCGGGAGATAAACTTCTGGCAGTTCATCTGAAAGCCAAACAGGCTTTTGCAGGAACACTTTTGTTTGGAAGAGCTGTGAGCCAGAGCTCATAATGGGGAATGTCAGAGCACCTGAAAGTAAACAGCCAGCAGGAAATCCCTTTTGATGGAGTGCTTGGGCACAGAGCACACTTTCTATGGTAATTCTGGGCTAATTATTTTCCAGCTTCTGAAGGCCAATTGTAAAGCTGTCAGCAGGAAACTTTCCCTTCCATACACTCTGCAATGCGGGCTGCCATCAGGTGCTTTCTCTTCTGCTTCTTATACTTAGCTAATTGTCTAAAGCAACCTGAAGGATGGAAATGCTCCTGGTCCTGCTAGAACACACAATCAGTTTTAACTACCTCTGAGGGAAGGTTTTCAAACCTGGGAATTAATTGTCATGAACATGAGGGACTTACATGTCCGTTTTTATTCTTCAGCTCCCCATGGCACAGTAAAGCTTTGCTGCCTTCAATCCTGGGGTCCTTCTGCTTTTCATCAAGGTATTCCAGCTTGTCAATGTAATATTGGCACTCTGACTCGCCCTTCTTCAGGTTGATGTCGGAAAGGACTCCTTGGATTATAGATATCTATAAATCAAAATAACAAATCATCAAATAGTCACCTCTGCTTGTGTATCTTCCCTATTAAGGATGCCAGAGGATGGAATCCTTGTGGACTGATATCTTGCTTGGCTTTCACAAAAGGTTGCAGTCACAGATTTGCATCCACCAAGAAAACCACCCCATGAGATTGCTGAGGGTTTTAGAAAGCTTTCTAACCCCCCCAAATCTCATCACCCAGCATGGACAAGCTGAAACGGGTGTTTTCTAATCTCAGCACCAGTAAAACACCACATATGAAGTTCAAATATAAATTGCAAAGCCCAGCAGTGACAGTCTAAAGGTAGATGTTAATATGTATCATGCATTTGCTCCCCTGAATGAGCTTCAGCCCATTGGGATGTGTGCCCAGGTACAATCATAGAATCAACTGGGTTGGAAAAGTCCTTTCAGATCATCAAATCTTTTATGATGAGATGCTTATGTGAGAACAGGGATCATGAAATCACTGTTACTTACAGCTTCTTCCAGAATCTGGATATCGGGATGGTCTTTGGGAGTGTGCCTCAGGATCTCTTTCAGAAGCAGTGGGTATTTGACAAGCCGACTTCGAGGAATATCCAAGAAACTCCAAAGGTCCAACTTGCGGCTGAAAGGAGACTCGAGGCAGCGCTGAAGAAAGTCTTGCACCCTCCTATCCTGCTTCTTCTGATCCAGAAGTGCTTTGGCTGCCAGTTGATTGCTGCAGTAACCTTTGTAGGCATGAAGTCGTGGTAACTGTAGGAGAGAAGAATGATATTCCAGAGTTAAATTCCAGGTAGGAAAGGCAGATCACATTAATATGTCAAGCTTTGGGAGTTCTACTTCCCCTGCTGCAATATCTAACAGACTATCTTGTATATGTACTTAGTCCTTTGTGAGGAGAACAAGGCACACGATGCCTTTGAAGTTCAGATGTTGGAGATTAACAACGATAACATGACTGCAATCACATTAGTGACAAACAGTCCATAAGATATAGTCATTTCAAACATAAATCAGCAACTAATTGCAGTCACACCAGACCAAGTCTCGAGGGTGAAATCGGGGCCTTTACGGCTGACAGAGTCCCATTGTTTTCAGTGCAGCCAGGATTTCCGTTTCAATCTTTCACTCAAGGCCACAAAAGCTCCCAGCTTTTAGCTTATATGTTCTTTAAGCTCGTTTTTAGCCTACTCTCTCTCTCTATACTCACCCACTTTACAAGAATGGGCCCAATCTGCTCCACTGTTCCATCTGGTTTTGTCGCTTCTCCTAAACTTGCCAACAAGTCTGGAATTCAAATACAAAAATAGAAGTTGCAACAATGCCCCAATAAGCTGCTCTAACACAAGAAAGACTTTAACTCTTTGTCAGCACTGTGAAATGGTCCTGTTGCTCTTACCTTCATGCAGAGGAATATAAGAATCCAAGTCACCAAATATGTGGGTGAGCTCCTCCTCAGACATGATGGAGAGTTTCAGCATGGGATCATGATAGGCCTGGCAACGAATGGCAGTGTTAGAATATACTCAGATATCCTGAGTCTAAAAGCTGATGAATTAAATATGAGGGGATATATCAGGGCAGATATGAAGTGATATGGTACATGTAGGGCAGATATGAAGTGAAGCCAACAGTAACATCAGCTTTGATTGCCACAAGATTCCCCTCTGTAGGAAGGTTTTGAGACCTTTGCATGTAAAGGACTTTCCTGCCTGAGCTGTTCTCATCCAGGAGAGGGAACCCCCAGCTGCCTCTGCAGGGTTGCAAAGAACAATCCTTTTATGGTTGGCTTTGTTGCAAGCAAGTCACTACCACAGGATTGCTCACGTCAACTTTCCAGGCCTGCTTTCCAAGTGTGGATTCTGAGCCTGATAAAGCTCATGTGTAACACTTGCAGGTGTAAAGAAACCACATTATTATCTGACCACTGAATGCAGGGAAAACAAACCCAACTCACCTTTCTGGCAAGCTTCAGGTCTTCGATTAGGTCCTGCTCCCCCCTGGACATCTCATAAATTGCCTGTGAGGAAAGTGATAAATTAGGAAGTAATTTTTAATCCCAGTTTTCCTCTAAATGAGCTTTTCAGCTCCCATAATGTACATCATGTCCCTGCAGTTTGAATAGGGGGGAGGTTTGCCATCTGATTCACTGTATGCCACCTGGGCACAACAAACTCTAGTAAATCTGCTGGCTTTCCCAGCTCCCAGAAAGTAAAGTTACAACTGTGTGAAAGCTCTGAGGCTCCTGCACAAGCCAAATTAAATAGCAGTGCCTTTTAAATCACTGCTTTTACATAGGCAAGTACGAAAAAGAACAAACCCCAGAAAACCACAGAGGTCAAATCCCTTTAGTCAGCTTCTGTGTTGTCACTAGAAGATTTGTCTAAGAACTACAGGAAAAAGGCAAGCCAAGGCCTTGTTATTTGGCTTTCAACCAATTGTCAAGAGCTTTAAGAGAAAGACAGCTTGCTTTACAAGGAACCTGACTTTGGGTCTGCTGCAAAGCAACCAGTGTGGCCGGGTCTTGAATTTCAGCAATGCTGAGCACCCCTGTGGGAAGAGTTTGGCATCTCTGAAGGGTCAAACTGGGGAGATGAACTCCCTGGAGACTCCAGAGAGAGAAACCTACCTTTTCCCATGACTAATATAGAAATAAATCTAGTGGTTTAGAAACAAGAGGTGCACAGGAAGATACCGCCACACACAGATGCCCATTACTCCTTTCCTCACCAAGAAACAGCCAGAGCCAAGGCCTTAGCTGCCTATCCCAGTCCTGCTGTTTAAGGGATATCGTACCTCCTGGCGCTTGATTTCTTTGGTGCTCAGGGACTCTTTCATGTTGACATCTAACATCTCAGACCAAAGAACACTGTTTCTTCTTTTAGGAGGAGTAGGAGCAGCAGATCTGCTACATGACTTCTGGGCACAGCCAGGAGATTTGCTCTCACTGCGGAGGGCAAATGACTGAGGGATTAAGAAAACAAAGAGAGTTAAAAGAACATATACAGCCAAATGTTTCTGAAGTACAGGAGTATTACAGTATTATCCATACCCCTCCCAACCTCCTCTGTTGTGCTGGGCAGGAAAACACACCCAGACACTTTTCCTTAGATAAAGGAACACTAATCAAGCTGCTGAGAAAGCCCTGATATTGCCAAGCTTTTCCATGCACCTCTCCCTGCACTGATCCAGCAGCAGCACTTGGGAGGAGGATGGGAATGTAAAGCTTGGGTTGATTTCCAAGGTATGAGGAAGTAAATAAACTAAGATCATAATTCTACCTATTAGGGGGTAATCAGGAGCCACCTGAACTTTGCCCTCGTGATCTGCAAGGTTACTACTAGAACCCAGGCACAGAAACTCTCTTATCTACATGCATGGGGTTAGTGTTCCTTAGACAACACTTCTGTAACATGAGTGAAAGATCTCTGAGCAGCAGGGTCAGTGCACGTGCTCCAATGCACCTATCTCAAGCACTAGAACAGTTTGTCAACTAATTCCCTCTATCTGAATCAGTTTAGTATTTTTTTTTGCTTAATAACCTGATTATCTCACAAGCTACCTCTGAACTCTTGAACTCTTCTTCATTTCCTAAGTCCCAAAGAAGCTTTGTGTCCATGGTCTCTTCCAACCTACTTGATTCTATGATACTATACAGCAGATTTTCAAGAGACACTTTGAAACCCCAGTGCCTGCTTTACCTCCATACAGGCAACAACACCTTCCTCATAACTCTGAGGCTTCTAGAACTATAGAAGAAGCTCCTCCATTTGAGGGTGCTGAGGTACTGGCACAGGGTGCCCAGAGAAGCTGTGGCTGCCCCATTCCTGGCAGTGTTCAAGGCCAGGTTGGACAATGTTTGGAGCAAGCTGCTCTAGTGGAAGGTGTCCCTGTCCGTGGCACGGGGTTGGAACTGGATGAGCTTTATGGTCTCTCCCAACACAAACCAGGCTGGGATTCTGCAACTAGAAAGCTTTTTTACCTGTATGGTCTGTCCGAAGCGTCGAACTGCACCATTTCTTACAGGAGAGATCAAGTTTGCCAGGGATGTGACCCGTGCTAAAGGCCGAACCCTCTTGTTGCTTGGCTCCTGTAAATAAAGCAGAGAACAAATTGTACTGCCTGTGACTCCCACTGAATTTCTCAAGCTGCCCAGGGAGGTTTAAAAAGCACAAACCCACTTAAGGAGTAGGAAACACAGCAAAGAGAGTGGTTTGAAGTAGCCATTCATCTTGCAAGGAAAGCAGAGGCTGTAAATATTTGTCTGAAATGGAAGGTTGCAATTAAAATGCAGACACTTTGCCCAGTAAAAGAGACAAGATAACACATACAACAGTCAGAAGTCAAAATAGGGCTCGAATAGGGACTGTTATGGTCTGAACATAAATAGACTGAAGCATTTTCCTTCACAAGGCAAGTGCCTGTCAGCTAAAGATGGAGCTGTGATGAGCTTCTCCATTTTATCATGCCTTCCTTTGTAGAAAGAATGTGTTTTTCCATCTGATTTTGGAGAGAAAAGGAGCAGTCGGAGCCCAGAAGCTATTGTAATGAACAGCAAATGGCCACATGCTGAACATTCCTGCGAGGGATGCGAACGCATGAAGCAGAGAGAGTTTAAACCATTCCATTTCCAAAGCTGCTTCTCCCCTCCCGGCTCTCCCTTTACCTCCTACAAGACATCACCATTTTTCTTATACTTATTTAGATCTGAAAGACAGCTTCTGCTTTTCTACACCACTAATCCCTGCCGGGAACCCGGAGCGTTTTCAGCTCTGTGCTGGCCAAAATGCTGCCAAGAAAGAGGAAACGCCCCACGGAAACCTCCTGCTGCTTGAGCTTACATCACGTTTGAAACCTATGCTGGCAACTACATGTATTTTATATCAGCAATATTGTGTTGGAAGGATTGTACAGGAAAGGTGTGCACAGGGGAAGCCAGGGAAAGATGGACTCAGAGCTTAAGGATAGGGGAAAGGTTGGACAAGGTGCCCTGGTGCCCTTCAATATCTGGCAGATGGCTGGATGTGACTCATCACCACAAGGAATTTTTTAGCGTGAAATTCATTTGAGTTGATGGAAACGGACTCTTTTTTGAGTCCCTTTCAGTAGGAGTTTTACCATTAAGTATTTTTGGTTAATCACATTTGAGCATCTCCTCTCACATTTCCAAAGCCAGAGACTGAGACGAAGGCTTAGGACAAGCTCTCTGCTGTCTCCATCTCCACTCCCATTCGGTGCCCCAAGCTCTTTGCTTCTGTGTGAAGCGACAACTGCTGGAAACCAAAATAAGGGGAGTAAGAACACACAGAGCTGGATTCCAGTCAGGAGACTGAGAAAGCAGAGAAGCTCTGTAAGTAAGATCTGATTTCAGCAACATGATCCGAGGAGCGGCCGTCGCTCTGTCTGCCTACATGCAGTATTAGGCAACAGAGGAGCTGAGCTCACACTGATTTCAGCCTTCAAAGTTGCAGGGTGGTGGTGGGGGAACATGAAAAGAAAGAGTTTATGAGAGATGCAGGACAGAAAGCCCTCTTGGCACAGCATAAGTGTGTTCAAAGCTGTGCTTAAAGCCCTTGGAACTATGAGGGTACTGTGGAAAGCTTTAAAGAGAGAGTGTTCAACCTTCAGCTGAGTTTAGGTAGAGCAGTGGGAACTGCAGTCCTGCTTTTCTTTGCCAACTGCGAGGCTCCAGACAGTCAGTCAAGCAAAAGGATTACGCAGAAGGATGGAAAGTCAGGCCTGGCTCAAAAGAAAACAAAGAAACTAATGAATTGCAGGCGTTTCAGAGTGGAGGAATATGAAAGGTGACTTCTGGAAAACAACATATCGGTGTACTAGAATAAAGGGATGCAAGCCAAGAGAGGCTTAAAACACAGCAGGAATGTAAGCAGAAAACACACAGACATAAGCCACACGCAGCTCTGTCAAGGCCAGTGATATAAATAGCAAGGCAAAGAAAAAAATGTGGCACTGAAAATGAATAGCAAGAAACCTCAGGGCTTTAGGATGCTTGTACAGCCTTTCACAGCTCGCTGGTAAAGGGGTCAACCCTGCAGCCTTGCCAGATTGGAGCTGCCATGTCACACTATCTGAGTGGAGGGACATGTGTGAATGCCTTCCCCACACATCTGCGCTGGGCTGAAGCGACACATGCATATGCACAAGGTCTGGCTGAAGGCATTCCTGCCTCCCTCTTCGGGACAAAAGGGCTCCTTAGGATTACAAATCACCACTTTTCTGAGCAGTTGACACATAGTGAGATGTGCAAAGATGGGTTTGATGGGAAAACGCTGCTCCATTATAACAGGAGGGAGCAGTGCTCCGAGGAGCCCTCCTCTGCCTTGAGGAGGGAGGAATTTCACACAGATCAGACATAACCAGAGGGATTTCTGTACAAGCAGTGTGCCTCCCTGGAGTGTCTGGCCAACAGAAAGACTTGTGTATGCTATAAACTCACTTAGCAAAAGGCCATTTCCCCTCTCTTAAGCAAATCCCACTTTCTGTTCTGCGAGTGCTCAGACATGAACAGCTCGACTGCCAAAATCAAGCATCTGTTTCTTCTTCTTTTCCTTCTTGTTTGATCCAAGGGAGGGAAAAACACCCTCTCCTTAGAAACTTCACCTTCAATGAGATCTGCATTTCAGGTTGAGGTCATGGACTCCCCTTACAGTCAGCCTGGGTGTAAGCTGAGCCTCGGAGCGGTTCATGCTATGGATAACTTTGGCTCAGGCTGGAGTTTTTATTTGAAACAATGATTGCCCTGTCTCCACTGTGTCTTACTTACAGGAGCTCAGATTAGAATGAAGCCTGCGAGGTTCCTGTAACAAACTGATGGTGTTAAGCACTGATTAAAAGCACCAACGAGTCCAACAGCACTGCTTCCATTTGGAATGACTTCTTTTTTCCAGGAGGCTATTCATTAGAAATGAATATAAATATATCACACACAAAAAGCTAAATTTGAAGGCAACGCTTCCCACTGGTGGGATTTCTTCATGTGCAGGTTAACTGATTGTGAAAGGACTGCACCTCACTGGAGAAAGAAAAACCAGGATCTGCTTTTGAGCAATGCCCATCCAGCAGCAGCTCCAACCTTTCCCCTTGTGCTGGGTAATAATTAGTGGGTTTTACAAGGATCACTTACTAGAGAGCAATGTCCTACGTGCCTGTCCCACACCACTAAACACGGTGACAAAGCAAACAACCACGCGCAGCCAAACTTTTCCTATGCAGCCAAATGAGCAAAAAGCGATTTTAGTCACCAGCTCCTGCCATAATCATCACCTGACTTAAGATTCATGTGTAAGTGGATTGCTGAAGCTCAGGCTCTGTTCTCAGTACTCAAAGCGAACAACCAGCCTCTGGTTTGACAACGCTGGGAGATAACAGCCCATTCCCATATCCAACCGGCTCTTTGCAACCAATGCAGCGCTGCTGATAACTCTCAATAGCGACTCAGTACCTGGCACTGACAGTGCTGATTTAAGAGGCATTACTCGAGCCCAGACCCAAGTTTAACACAGATACTGGTTATACCCGACAGAAAAACTCATGTTTTAAGACTTAGAGGCGATTTTCTCTCCTTGAAGCAATCTGATTCATGTTATTCCTCACCCAACATCTGGTTCCCCTTTCGCACAATGAGATTGCCCAAGTTTGGCCGTTTGAAAGGCAGGGTTTGAAGAGCCCAAAGCTCTCAAAAGCCCCAGAGCTCTGTGGAAACGCTTTGTTTTCCCTTCCCCACCTCATTTCCCCGCTGATCCCGGCAATAAAGTCCTGCCCAGGGCAGTCGGTCCCTTACCTGGTTGCTGACCCTTTGCGAGCATCAACCAGGAATGCAATTATCGCATTTACATAACAACTCATGATAAAAATAACAATACTTCAAAAAGAACCCACCCCAACCCCCATGATTTACGCGTTTTTAATGGTTTATGCAGCAATCGAGCACATAATTAGGAAAAAATCCTGTCAGTGGAAAGAATCCATGGAGCAACAGGCGATTTCCTAATGAAAATCACATTGGGAAGAGCGGGGTCAGGAGCTCGGGGTCTGCTCCTTGCTCACACTCCCCCGGGGCTGTGAAAAAAGCCTTTTAAAAGGAAATATATATATATATATTAAGGAATCACCGCCTGGGTGATTGCCTCCCCTCAGGCGCTGCGCGCGGGAAGTGTGTGTGTGGGAGCCCCCCAAACCCACCTCTTTCCCCTCAATCCCCCGCTTTTCTCCCGGTCTCCAGCTCACCTCCTGCTCCCTGAAGGACTGGTTCTGCGCGTCGATCACCCGGATAGTCCTTTTGATGGGCAGCAGCCCCCCGAGCTCGTCGTGAGCCACCATGGCCGCAGTGCGCGGACTCCCCCTCAGCCCGCGCTCATCGCCGCTCTGCGCTCCCCGCCAAGCCGCGCCGTCACCTCACGGCGGGGGCGGAGCTACGGCAGAGACCACACCCCCTCCGGCTCAAGCCCCGCCCACAGGTGCAGTGTGGGGGTGCCCCGCTCCCAGCCCTTAGTTCCTAGGATCCCAGAATGGTTTGGGTTGGAAGGGACGTTAAAGCTTGTCTTCCCTCTCGGTTCCAGGTTGTTCATCCCCATTTTTAGGTGACTCAGCACAGCCTCTGACTGAAGAGAGATGCTCTCTTCAGGTCCTGAATCTTCATCATAGAATCATGGAATGGTTTGGGTTGGAAAGGACCTTAAAGCTCATCCAATTCCAATCCCCTGCCATGGGCAGGGACACCTTCCTCTAGACCAGGTTGCTTCAAGCCCCTGTGTCCAACCTGGCCTTCAACACTGCCAGCAATGGGGCAGCCACAGCTTCACTGGGAAGAGCTTCTGCCTAAGAGCTCACCTCAGTCTCCCCTCTGGCAGGTTAAAGCCATTCTGTCTTCTCCTATCGGTACAAGAGTCCCTCTCTGTCATCCCTGTAGGACCCCATCAGACACTGAACAGGCTGCCAGTGCTGGAGTCACCATCCCTGGAAGTGTTCACACACTGTGTAGACAAAGCCCTCATGAGTTAGTGGTGGCCCTGGCAGTGCTGGGACCTGAGGAGCTTAAAGGTGTTTTCCATTCCATGAATCTATAAAGCTAAATGTGTGGTTTATTCTGGGGGGGGTTCCCCTGCTGTTTTGGTGCTGGCACTTTCAGGATCACCCCCCCCCCAACTGTCTCACAAGTGTGTCAATGGGACATGCTCCTGACAGCCTCTTTGCCTCCACAAGTTGTTTTTTACCAGCCCCAGCCCTCCTTGCTCTAAAAAGGGGAAGAATTCTTGTCTAGACCTGTGCTTTGCAGTCTGCTGTGTGCTTTAAAGGTTGTGCTGGCACCACTCTGGTAGCCAGGGGCTGGGCTCAGCCTCTCCCCATCTTCCAACAGAGGAGCCTGTCTCAGCAGGCCCGGCTGGAGATGTAAAGGTTTGTGTTTGGTGTTTGTTTGTTCAAGTCATATTATTCCTGGCACTGATGCAGATCTCCAGAAGAAAAGGTCTCTTGTGCTGGTAAAAATAAACTGAGCTGATGTGGTGAGAGGAGGGGGGCTGTGTTGCTTGCCTACCTGTGCTCACCAAGCTCCTGCTTGGAGGAGGTAGGAGGTGTTTGCAGCGGGGTTTTGCATCGTAGGGATCAGGGACATCCTGCTGGCCCATTCTCTGGAGTTTTAGGGTTGGGTTTAATCTTTATTTGCTTCTCTTCCCTGGAGAGCTGCTCTCAGCACATCCGTGCCTGTGTAACCTCTGCGATGCAAGAGCAGGAGGCTTAGAGGATCATCCTGCAGGATTCTGAGAAACTCAGGATACAGCGAGTTCCTGTGCCCTTGTTGGAAGGACAGGCTGTGACTCTTCCTCATATGGGCAATTCCTTCTAGGATTACTGAAGTCAACCAATTTAAGACAACAGAAGAGCACAGGGATGATGACGCAGGGGAGGACCAGGAAAAACCCTCCACGGGGTTTTGATCATTTTTGGGGAAGTATCAAACATTTTTCCTATGATCCAAGGTCAAACATTTGTTAAACTTGGCTCTGGAAGCATTGGATAGGGCTTGGAGCAACCTGGTCTAGAGGAAGGTGTCCCTGCCCATGGCAGGGGATTGGAATTGGATGAGCTTTAAGGTCCTTTCCAACCCAAACCATTCCATGATTCTATGATGAAGATTCAGGACCTGAAGAGAGCATCTCTCTTCAGTCAGAGGCTGTGCTGAGTCACCTGAAAATGGGGATGAACAACCTGGAACCGAGAGGGAAGACATGAAGCAGAGTCACACACACAAAGGTGGCATTTAAATGCTTCTTGGTAGGACCAGAACATCATGTCCTGCATCTGAGAGGACTCCATGGCATGTGATGTGTTTGCTGTGACGCCCTTCTCCATCCCAAGCCCTCAGGGAAGGGACCTGCTGTCATAGAAGCATATGATTCATCGAGACAGGGACTCCCTGACCTTCTGTGTGACACCTTGTGAGGATACCTACATCGTGATGATGCAACAGGGCTAATGTCATACAGTAGAAACATCTGGCAACAGGGCTCCCTATCTGCCTCCTGGCATGGCACGTGTGAAGAATTACATGGACAACTGCCCATCCTTCAAAGCAAAGGATGGGTAAGGCCTTAAAGCAACCAAAACTTCCCTTAGACAAGTGGTTCCCAGCTGCCCCTGTAAGAGATGAGATGATTTCCATGCACTAGATACATCTGTATGGATCATTAGTGCCATTATGAGGCAAACCCCACCCCGAGATCCCATCTGGAGAAGCTTGAATACAAGAAAGAAGGAAGGTGATCTTGCACAGGTAAAATAACTGTGCCTCAGGCCAAAGGTAGCCTCTTTACTGCAATATAATCACTACAGCTCTAAGAGCAGCTCTGAGCCCATTACGATACCTGCGCGTTAGCAGCCTCTGCTCTACTTACGACACGTGCAAGAGGTAGTGTATGACCTTTAGTAAAGTTAATTGTAGTGCAAACACCACTGCAGTGTGCAAACCATCCTGGAAAGGCTGTGGTACTGCCGAACCCTCTGAGGAAAGCCAAAACAAAGAGAAAAAGAAACAAGACTTGTTCCTTGTGCAACAAAGGCAACAAAACCGGACAGGCTGAGAGAGCTGGGCTGGGGCAGCCTGGACATGAAGACGGCTCCTTAAGGGGAGACCTTAGAGCAGCTCCAGTGCCTAAAGGGGCTGCAGGAAAGCTGGAGAGGGGCTTTGGACAAGGGCCTG
>JASSUY010039764.1:0-12505 GCA_032466535.1 Forpus xanthops | reverse complement strand
GTTTCCCCACCCTTTATTTTTTTTGTAGTTACATAACTTTTCTCCTGCAGTTCCTTAAAGAAATCTCATAAAAACAGCTACTTCAGACAGTTTACTCATCCAATCTGCTTATTATGTAATTAATTAGAAAAGCTGAGAGAAATACAGTTTTCCAATTCCTGAGCTCCTGAAGCTCCTATTTAAGGTTTTAATAAAAAAGCTGGTTGCATATTGTCTTCAAAATAGTATTGATCATTCCTGGAGAAATATCACCAGCTCATCCAAACAAAAAAATAAGTGAAAACTAACAAAAAAATTCCTCCCAAAATGCAGCAAAAAAACCTGCAACAATTTTTCCATAAGCAGTGATCAAAAAGAGGCAACTTCAAGTAGACTTACAGGATTGCTACTTTTAAGAAAAGGGCTTCACACACACTCTTTGGGAACGGAATAAATTTTTAAATGTGTCATGGCAGATGTCTTAGCACACAGGTCTTATGGGAAAATATTACCCATAAGAGTTCTGGAGACCAGAACAGAAAGAAGTTCTTATTGCCATTGAAGCAAGAAAGTAGCTACTGGGAAGGTGTATGAGTAGAAAAAGCATGTTTTCCATAAAACTACTTGCTGAAAAATATGCAAGGGCTCAGCAAAGCAATAGTTCCAAGTAACTTGTGCCATCATGCAGGATTTACATTTTGCATTATTATTTGACCACATGAAACCTATATACTTGTATTAAATCCCATGAATGCAGAAGCACTACATAGGGTCCATATGTTACATTATTTTTCCTTCTTCTAAAAAAGTAAAATAGTTGTTTCCTTTTATATTTTGGACATTCACTTTAACTTCTGACAATAAAATGTTATTGAAATTTATCCAATGACACAAACATAGACATCTGCTTGTTCACTACCAGCCTGAAATGGCACTAAGGTTCTGACTGAAATCAAAGGGCTCACAAATAGGTACACTGAAGGATGGGAATAAAACAGTGCATGTTCTTACTGCCCCCACTAATGCATGAGGCTTGAGCACTAACCAATGGTAAAGAGCACAATCAGATGCATTCGTTTTTGTTTAAGAGTTACCTAGGATTAGTTTCACAGGTACACTTTAGATCTCATGGGTGTAACTGTCAGAATGAGAGTGCAATATTATTTCACATTTTCTGGCTAAGGAACAGTTGAGAACCTGTTTGTACCACCCCAATCTGTGGGAAGCTCTCAGTTGATGCTGCTTCAATAAATTGGAACTTTCTTCTTTATTTTTTTTCCCAGTGGAAAGAGGATGAGGCTAGGAAAACTGAGAGGAGGAAAGATCCTTCATATACAGTGTTTACAAAACCAGGTTTTTAGCACAAGAATCAGAGCAAAGCAAAATGCACCTTGCAACACCCAATGGAAAGGTCACAAAAATGTTAAAGGACTCAAAAAGCCTAATACAGAAGGATCACACTGGTCTGTGCTACCAGCTCCCATAGAACTAAGCTGCTAATGAGGAAATGAATTTATTTTTAGATCATTTCAAGAACGAGAGGGCTGATGTCCTGACACATCAAAAAACCTTGGAACAAGGCCAGCACTTGGCACAATGATCCTTTCTGTGTAGTTCACATGGTGAGAAATGCTGGCTTGGGTGAAGAACTCTTGATGACATTTTGCTAACAGCATTAGGAAATTAAAATGTTAAAGTAAAGACAGCAGAGAAGAGTAAAACACAACATCCAATGCAGCAGCATGCCATTTCCTGGGTATCAGTGCCTGGGCTGGCAAAAGTTGGAGGCTCCTAAAATAGACATTGTTCAGTATTTGTTGCATGTCCTGAAGTGCCACACTAGAATTTTCTTGAGCTCTCTAAATAAAAATGTTCTCTCACTTGAAAGAGACAAATTGCAGCAAAGTCAGGCACCTTTTCTTTTTCCACCAAGTTTCTAATACCATTTCCAGGAATTTGTAATAGCACCAGGAAAGAAACCAAAACATTTTAAACCACAGTTGGGATTTGAGGAACTGCTGAAGTGACAGTGGAAAGCAGGTATATAAATTACTGTGCTTGAGGGCATGAAAAGCAAGACAGGAAGAAGTGCAAGCAGCAGAGACATACCTCTTCCAGCACCCAGCCAAACTGGGTTTTAGGAGAAGGTAGACTATGAGAAGAAAGAATACATAAATTACTGTAATGGAGAAACACAGGAGAGGCAAGGCATCCCCAAGCCCATATCTCATTGGCTCTTGACAGCTCTTCATCTTAATTTTGCATCTTATTACATACCTTTAGTGAGTTAATAAAATGAAAACAAGATAATTATCAGGGCATGGAGAAGGCCATCATCTCCACAAGCCATGGCAGCTCCCCACAGGCCTCAGCAGGGCCTATTCCACAATATCAGCCAGGGAGCAGGGCAGGACAGGGGAAATCAGGGTCAAGAGACAGGGATAGGCCAAGGCTAGACTAGGACATAGCCCATGGCCAGTCAGAGCAGGGCTGAGGGGAGCTCGAGACTGATGCTGCTGTAGCATCATTCAGGCATGAGATGGAGTCCTGGGCCGAGTGGGGACATTACTGCTGTCGATGACCTTGGGGTGCTCACAGTTAATGTTGTACTTGCACAAGGAAGTATAGTTCCAGAGATATCCAGGAAAAACACAAGGTTCTGTTCAGGAAAGCATATACCAGTTTTGTTATAAATCACAATTTCAATTGGTCATACCAGAAAAATCTGAAAAGAGGATAAAAACTTATTTGGCACATATTCATTAAAATAAAACTAAATACATTTGATTTCATTAAAATAAAATTAATTTAAAAACAAAACCAACAAAAAAGTATGTGTTTCTTTAAAAAAAAAAAAGAATAAACAGCTCTTTGAGAAATACATATCATGCTTTTCAAATTTGCTGTTTCTAATCTTCACATGTTATTTTTCTCAGAGTTCCTCTTCTGCAAGGAAGTACTACGGACTTAGTTGAAGAGAAAAATCTCCCTGTGGTTTGTCTCTGGGAGTTACAGCAATATCCTCACATTGAACAGCAAAATGGTACTCAAAAGACATGAAGTTTCAGTCCCAGTCTGTCCAGATTTCTGAAGGTCTTGCAAAGAGGGACAAAGAAAGGGATAGCTCTTTCTAACAGGTATGCTGAGCTACAAGGGGAAGAAGGATGCTTCCTCCAGCACTGACCATATGGTCCTCCATGCAATGGAAGATGGCCCTGGGGCTATGCTCAGGCTCTTCACCTCACCAGTGGCTCTAGAAGAAAGGTCTCTTGGCACAGTTGGGCCAGCTCAGGGACCTCTGCTGGGCACTCCCTTGCTTGGGTCACTTTGTCCTTGACAGCTTCCCCTGAGTCACTGCCAACCTGGCTACTGTGACCATCAACTCATTTGCTTTCTAAGGCCATGACACCTGGTGCTCTGCTAGTCCTGTGCTGCCAAAAGCACAGATCAACACTGCTTCCCTTTGAGGAACACTGCAGCTACATGTCACTGTGATGACTATGCTGGCCTGGGCACTGGTAAGACAAAACGTGGCTCTCCCTGGATCCTGCTGGCTAAAGCCTCTCTATCCCAAAAGAACTGGGGCACCACTCTGGCTTCTCCTCCAGAGTTCTGTGGCCATTCTGCTGACTTTCCTGCCTCTCTTTAAAGCTTCCAGCATGTGGTTGGAGCTGGCCAGTCTTAGCAGAGCCAGCCAGGCAACATAACCCCACAGCTCCCTGTCTGCTGAGAAGAGTGGCTTGTCAGGCCAGGCTGGGACAGGAAATCCCCAGTGGATCTCTGCAATGGAGAGACACCAGACTAGTGCCAGGGCAAACTGAAGACCCAGTCACTGGCTGAACTTCTGGACAGTGGCACAACCAAGCATTTGACTGCTTGTCACAAGCTGTCCACAGACAGGAATTTCAAACAGTCCTGAAGGTTTCCCATGGCATCTCCTACTTTGATTACATCAACCCATAGGTACAATCTGTGTGTGTTTCAGTGTTGATTAGCACCATGGGTGGAAGATTTGGCCATTCAGAAACTCCTTCAGGTGGTTCCTGCTGCAAAAATGACCAAACTCTGCATAGATAAGATGTGATATCAGTATAAACTGTCCCTGCAGATGGAGAAATGGTCACATAGGGCAATCTCCTCTATGTCATTAAGATAGTTAGGAGATGTTTTGCACAAGCAAAAAGGATGATGGATCCTGCTCGTGCTGGAGTGATCATGTAGGAGCACTGGCTAGCTGGATATTGGAATTAACATTGCAAATAATGCAATGGTGAACATTATACTTCTTTCCCAGCTTGCTTAAAGGCTGGTTTAAAATGCTTTTCCCTGACCAATCTGTAATTTCTGAAGCATGCACTCCCTCCTAAAAATTCCTTTAAAGGCCCTGGTTATTTGAGAATATCTTTTGTTTTTTAGACCAACTGCTCAGGCAGCAAGCAAATGGCTGTCCCAGTCTATGCTGCTGCCAGGGCTTCCTGCTCTGACATACTTACAGAAAATACTTTAAATGTATGGAAATGCAAAGGCTTGTGTCCAACACAAGCTCCTTTGTTAGAGTCCAAATTTCACTTTGTTAGAGTCCTTTGTTAGTTAGCTCCTTTGTAGAGTCCCAATTTCACGCCAATGCCAGCAGCACCTCATTGAAAACTAACAGCATATAAGCTTTACTGGATTTGGCCTGGCATTCCTGTTGGTTTGCTGTCCCATGGCTATATTTTCCTCTCAGTTCTAACTTAAATGACTTTTTATTATCTTCATGGTAATCACAAGCTTACAATTAAATGCAGCATGTTGTTTGCAAGAAGGAAGAAAAAAGTATTTCCCAGTAATGGTTACTTGGGGACTATGAGAACAGCCTAAAAATATTCAGAGCATGTAAACCCACAAAGCTGAAAAAGATTTTTTTTTTTTTTAAAGTAAAATTAATGGAATGAAGTTGAGCAAAGAAAAAACATAAGTCAGATGGTATCAGGAGGGATGTCCTGGCACTCCACTGAACTGCAAAATAATCTCCTGATGGAACCAGTTGGAAGCATCATTAGCCTCAATCACTTAAAGCAAGACAAGGCAAAGCAATGAACGGAGCAATGATCTGTGCAGCCACAGAGCACTATACTAAGTAGTTAATGAAATACCATTATACTGGTGTTTCAGCTGAAGCTTTGGAACTGGTGTAAGTGGTCTATACCTCACCAACACCACATATGCCCATTATAAGCTCATTGGGAAAGTAGGAGGTGAATTACCTGGAACAAGAGCAGGAGGACCTACAAATGCAGCCATGAGGGGCACTTATGAGGTTTTTGGCAGACATGAGTATTTCTTTGTCACTTAGTAGCTTTAAGGCCCCAGGGCCTCTTTTAAGTGTCACAAAGTCCAATCTCCTCAGACATGGCTGTCCATTTTGCTGAATAAGATGCATTCAGAGGATATCAAACAGAAACACCAGCTACTAGATAAATAATGCTTCCAAATTGTCAGTGGAAGATAATTTCCTACAACATTTCTCAAGAGCCCAGTCTAATCACTTCAGGTAACTGAACTGATGAGGTGTCCACTCTTTCTCTGGTGAAACTTTTTTAGCCAATACATCTGCTGTAAAGAACTGGTTCTAATCCTGAACTCAAGTTTTCCCTTGCTCAGACTTCCTACTCAACCTCAAAGCAAAGTTCTTTACAAGATACAGTTGTCTGATTAATGTTGTTGCTATTGGATAATATTGGAGTAATTGAAACAACTGATGCAAAGTGGATAAGGACAACACGTTATTCCATTTATGACAGTCACCTCCTAATGTGGCGCAGTGTTGTCAAGCCCCTCCCAGAACGACCATAGGCAAGAACTACGAGAAAGATTTTATGAGAACATGTCTCTGGCTGCCATCTCAACAGGATCTAAGATACAGATGCATCTCAACTTCTGCTCCATGTAATCAGGTGACAAAAATGTCTGACAAGATATCAGGCAATTAAAGCCAGTTTATGAGTGGGAATACTGGTTCACCTACATAGATCACTTCAGAAAGAAAGTTATTTTTTCAGGGAACAGGAACACTGTATAGTTAAGCAAGCCATAAACTCTAGGGTTACCTTCAGAGAATGGGTTGCTGAAATCAGTGTTTTTCAACATTAACCTTTTCCTTCTGGAAAGGTCAGTTCATGCCTCCATTAAACTGAACATGGGAGCTTAAGTGCTGGAATTAATGCATCTTAGGAGCAACCACCCCAAGAGAGGGCTTGTCAAAGCTATAATAGCAAAACCAAGGGGATTTGTGTTTTTTTCAGCTTGCAACATGCAGCTTTTACAGACACTAATATAATGCCCTTTTGGAAATCCTTTAGTGATAGCACGCTTCAGTTGCTCGACATTTAGGTTACCACTTCTCAGCAACTAATATGGAGACAAAGGGCTTTGTCTTTTTAGCAACAGAAGTAAGCAAAGCTATTAAGGTACCACAGAGCAGATTACACAGCATCTCCCCACCTTATTCTTACAGAAGCTTCCTAGATTTCTGGTGATAAAATTGAAGGCAGATTGGAAGCTTTTATTCCAAGATGCATTTCTGAAGTTTTGAAACTTACTTTCAACCTTGAATAAGCATTTTCTTATAAAAATGGCCTAATATGCAGATAACTCCTGTTTCCCTACCTAGTGATGGTCTTATTTTATGTTATCAGGTCATCGCTCCTATTAACAGCATCAAAATACAGCAAACATCCCCAGGTTTGCAAGCAGTGATATATTCCCAAGTAGTGCTCTATGCCATGTTTTTGCACACACAAGAGGTACACTTTTAAAATGTAGCCTTAGACGATGATGCTTGAAAACCACTTGCCTTATTACAAAATATTCCATCTGATGATGTAAAGAGACTTTCATAGAAATGTTCCCCTAAAAAGTGTAACTTAACCTTACAGGGGTACTAGTCACTGAAATCACTAGTTGTGAGTTTCCAACCTTTCAATTATCTCATCCAATTGGAATTCCATGTCTTTCTAACTCAAGTCTTCACTCACAGACAAAAGGCAACACAGAAAGTTAAAACAACATGGGATGTGCAGGCTCAGGGGCACACTGATAACCTCATTGTGCCATCCTCCTGTCTGCCGGACCAAGTAATTTCACTGTGTTCTCTGCAATATCTCAGATGGATCTATGAGATTTGTTGATATTAAATGTATTTATTTTTATTTTGACTCACCTTTTTAGTCAGAAGAAAAAAAAACAATACAAGAACACTTTTAGCAAGGACTTATTACCTTTGGTAATTGTGTACTAGGTTACCCTTTGAAAAGCATGCTTAAGCAATCAATACACTTCCAGTATGCCACTTCTCTCCTAGATTCTGTAAGGGTCCATGTAAATCCCAGCTCTTTCTACAAGTACCAGAAGCCAGTAGAGAAGAACGCTCCTAACAATAACAAGCGTACACTCCAAAGAACCTGATATCCTCAGAAAAAGTTATAGGCTTATTAGAGCCACTTGAAAAGTTTAAGGTAAAAGTGACAAACAGGCTGCCTACCAAGAAAAGCAGGTAATCTGAACTCCACAGGACTCCCCCTCCAGGGAAGATATGGAAAGCAGTCAGTGCTCCATCTGTGGTGCCCTGCTGAGAGAGTGAAGAATCCCAGCACGTAAGAGGAAGCTGCCCTGTGAGTTGTGACTCCTTTGCATGAGTGGTGTCAACAATAACAAGAACTAGATATTCACCAATATTTGAAATTACAGTAGTTTCTTCTTTCTGATATGACTTATTTTAGAAAATGTCATCTCACTAGAGGAAAGCCAAGGCAGAGGTAAATGAAGGCCCCCGTCATTTCAGAACAAGTTCAATTTTCACTTGTTCTTAGAAGTGAAAAAAAAAAGTCAGTTAGCTGACTAAACAAAGAGGGAGATCATATTCTTCTCTCTTGAATCTAGCTTGCATAGACACAATAAAATTCTTAAGTCAAGAATAAGCATTAAGATATGATCAAGGCTCTGTACGAAACTTGGAGGCAAAGTTAAAGGTAAGTTGTTTGGGGAAAACAGGAGAAAAAAATATAAAAATAAGGACTCAAAATGAGTCAGAGGGCAGAAAGATGACTGACCATGTGTGTGTAAAAATATGCTGATTGCACACAAGGAAAAATCTGTTGTGAAAAAAAATTGTACATGCAGTAGCTTTATAAAGTTTAATAATTCATTCTCACCGGACAACTAAATAATTCAAGGCACTTCGACAGCTACTGAACTGAATTTAGGAGCCTAGATTACTGATCTCACATATGGTTCAGGGAACTCTGCACCAGTCCATATCATTATCACCTTCAATTCTAACTCTCTATTATACAGCAGTTTTAGAATGCTCAGTGTGAAAATTAAGCTCCTTACAAACATAAAGCTGGTGGGATTCTGGCTTTACGCTTGATTCTTCACTTTTCAGTCATTGCTTCCTTTACTTCTAATTGTCTCACATTACAGAACCACAAAAGCAATCCACAGGCAAGGAGAAATCTACCAAGTGTTGCACAGACAGATAGAGGCAGTCCCCGTCCCAAGCAGCTGGAGAAACAGCAGTAAGCTTCTAAAAGGTAAGAAGATAGCCACTATTTAAGAATGTTTTTCAAGGCTGGAGTTTTGATAGATTATGTATTATATATACTGGAATTGCACAATTTTCAATTAACAAGGTTACAGTAAAATAAGTCCCAGTATCACCGATTCTGGGATAATTCAGAGCAAGCTCACAGTGGGCGGGGGAGCAGCAATGCAATGGCTAAAAAGTGGCATGCAGGTATTGGAAGATAAGCAGAAAATAAAAGAGATTATTATCAAAGGTCTATAAATATAACCTAGAGAAAAGAAAATTCATGGGGCCACAGCTTCACTCTATTAATACTTTCAAAATATAAATATAAATGAGGGGAGGGAATTACTCAAACTCAGCAGATGCTGAAACACAGAAGCAAGCCAGCAAAGGCAGAGTTGAGACTAAGCTCAAAGTGCATTACTGAGCACTAAAGCCAGGAATCTGTAAGAGACTAATTATCTAAGGATATCATCCTGGTAATACTCAAAGATGTATTCTGTGAAGAACCAGTGGGAAGAAATGGAGGCAGGATTCAATCTTGCAAGAAGTAGAAAGACAAACTGGCTACCATGTTTGTAGCTCCCACATCTGTCTGGTGTCAGGCATGGCCTGAATGGATTCTCAACCCTTGGGACAGGTGTTTACAACACTCAGGCTCCTGCAATGTGACAGTAATGTAGTAGCTAAAAAGCAAAAAACCACAGTGGTAACAAAATAGATACGAAGCAATATCCTTTTGAAATTAAAAGACAAACAGAATCCAAATTAATCTGAGGAATTAATGAGAGCTTTTAGGTCAACTTCACCCCAGAGCATTAAGGCTTTTGTTTTTCCTTTTATTGAGGGATAGTTTGTCAAGTACTGATGTGGCCCATAGTTACTTTCACATGGAGATGCTGTCCTTCAAAAACTTGGCTGTTAGGATGCACAATTCAAAATGCAACATTGCATGTGGGGCAGGTAGTCCCTCAAGCCTGCCTTCAGATTATATCTGAAGGTAGCTTATTTTGTGCATGTGTAGTGGTTTAAGGTCCTCACGCAGTTTTGCTCACTCACTTCCCCCTCTCTTTTCCCTCAGTCCCAGGGGGATGGGGAGGAGAATCGAAAGAATGCAACTCCCTCAGGTTGAGATAAGAACAGTTTAGTAACTAAGGTATAACATAAATCACTACTGCTACCACCAATAATAATAATGACAAGGCAAATACAAGGAAAGAATACAATTGCTCACCGCCTATACCCAGTCCAACCAAGTCGTGCACCTCCACACCTTTCTGGCTCTCTGCCCTCCATTTTTTACATCCTGGGCATGACGTGCTGTGGTATGGAATACCTCTTTGACAAGTTTGGGTCAGGTGCCCTGTCTCTTCTTTCTCCTGGCTTCCTCTCCTCCCTGGCAGAGTATGAGCCTCATAAAGTCCTTGGTCAGACAAAACATTACCAAGCACTAACTGAAAACATTGGTGTTATCAGTGCAGTTTCCAGGCCTAAAATCAAAACCACAGTGCTGCACCAGCTACTACGAAGGAGAAAAATGGCGGCTGCTGCTGCTGAACCCAGGACAGCATGTTACTTAGAGATAAGGGACTCTGGGGGTCCCAATTTGGTTTGGGAAAGAGTGCTAAGTATTCTTCTTTCCCTAGTACTGACAGTTACAGTTTGTCAGAGGTAAGGCTTTGGCCATGTATGGGCAAAACTACAGGCAATAGCATTGTTAACGTCACAGCCCATGTCAGGAAATCACATAATTGTGGTGCCCCATAGTATTTTAGCTTCATTTTTTTTAATCAAAATTAAACAAATTTTGATTTGTTTAGATGCAGGGCTAAAAATACCTGTTATTGCAGATGCAAAACCAGGACATTAATATTACTGTAGGATCACTAATTTGTTCAATTTCTTGTGTTTTTTACATCTATGTTAACAACTGCAACATCACAAGAACTGTCACATTTAACACATTGTATTGTCTTGGCTACTGAACACTGACTAGTTGACATTATTTTAGATGTGTTATTGATAAACAATTTTTTTTGCAGTGCAAAATGACAGGCTTGATAGAGAGCAATGCAGCAGTTGCTCTCAGTCCTGCCAATTGCCAAGCACTTCAGCCTCTAGCATCTTCAGTGATTTCCTGAAGACCTAGTCTCTTTTAAAAGCTTCGGATCCTTTAAAGCACAACTAACTATAAACAGGACAGGAGAAGGAATAATTCTCCCAGTTAAGCCTCCCACAGAGACTGTTCTCTTTGCCAATGTACAGATGACTAGGCTTTGAATGCTAATTGTAACACTGTGTGTACTCTTCCTCAGCTAATCAGCTCAGAGTGTACAGACAAGCAACTTACATTATCAGTTCCATTCCACCACACAAGCTATCCTGAAATGCTTTTCCAATAGCTAATTTAGAGACCTCCTGCTGGCTTAGTTCAGGCTGTGGAAGGTTTGTAAACAAGCTGTGTAATTCAAGAGGAATCTGCTCTCCCTCAGTGTCTCTCTTACTTTCTTTTGCCTAAAGTATTAGGATCTAATGGAAATAGTTGCCTATCAGTGAGAAATAAAGCATGTTAATACCCACTGGCAACAACAAATGTTCAATGTCTCAAGAGGTTTCATGTGTGATGGCCAAGAAAAGTCACTTGCAAATATAAGTAACAGTGTATCATTTGCTTTACAAAGTAAAAAACAAGAGGAAACAAAACCCTAAAAAAAATATTTTCTCCTTATAATAGCGGAGTAGTTTCTATCATTAGAAGTTATATACAAATTTTGTTTTGTCCCTCACTTTGGAATGAGATATTGTATATGTGTTCAAAGCTAGCAGTAATACCCTTTAGATATAAAACCTCTGCTGAGAAATTTTCCAGCATGAACTGCAGACAGCATTGATATGCTGAATCCTAATAGCTTCCCCACATCTTGTATGGCTGTTTAGATCTGTATTGAAAGGGTAAAGAAGTGCTGCTAAAACTAATTTTTTTCCATCAGTACAAGTGACCACAACAGCAATGTCATAAAGACATTTTCAGTCTAGGTATTCTCTGCTTTTACATCCCTAGTAAATGTCCTCCTAATTTGTTCAGAAGTCTGTTTTGTTAAAAGGGAAAAAAAAGAGTTGCACAGAAAGAACCCTGTTAATGTTTCTGGCACTGATCTGTTTTAAATCTTTGGGAAAAGAGAATACAGACTGACTGTGGAGAAGCAGGCTTTCTTTACAAGCTAAAATGTGTAACTGATAGCAGTCCCCAGGGGTGGAAAAACCCACCACAATCACATTCCTTCTCCCCCTCCAATGAAAAACATACCAACGAAAAACCCCAGACAAACAAAAGCCTAAGAAAAAAAAAAAAAAAAAACAAAAAAACCACCAGAAACCTCCTTATTTAAGATAAAGGGAGTTTTGTAATTTAATAGTATTCTTATTAAAGAATAGAGTTTAGTGCAGCACAAATGAACTTTCAAAGACTCTGAAATTGTTACCTCCTTGCTCAAAGTTCATTTGATTCTGTTGTGCCCATATTCCTTTGTGTCCTATTCTCAACTGCACCAGGGAGCTGTGGCTGTTACATAATACAATCTGGTGCAGGAAGCTATTTGTAAGCCATTAAAAATACACATTGAGTTGAAATGCAGGCATACATTTTCCTGCAATGAATTACAATGCAAAACAAGGACCTGGTTTTCAGATAAACCATTCACCAAATCCCCAGTTTATGCTGAAAGCTGTAAGAGGAAAACCACTGAATTATCTGGTCTCTTCTACAGCTGAACTCAAATTTATGAATGTGGCTTAATTCTTAAGCCTCTCAATGTATTTTGTTCAGCACTGGAATCACATTTTTCAAAAGGCTTAATATCTTTCCTGACCAATTTTTGAAATACCCTGTGCCCCACGCCACTGCCCGGAACACTATTCTGGGCCTTGAGAAACAGATTTTGTGGCGACATGGCACCC
>JASSUY010039761.1:0-27867 GCA_032466535.1 Forpus xanthops | reverse complement strand
TTGATTCTCCTCCCCATCCCCTCGGACTGAGGAAGAAAGAGAGGGGAGTGAGTGAGAGAGCGACTGCATGAGTTTGAAAGCCTCAAAACACGACAACAACTCTTTGCATGAAGCCATCCAGCCAGTTCCTTATCCACTGAGTAGTCCACCTATCAAATCAATGTCTCTCCAACTTAGAGACAAGGATATCACGTGGGACAGTGTTAAATGCTTTGCACAAGTTCAGGTAGATGACATCGACTGCTCAATAGAAGTGGGCTTGATGACTGCTGTGGTCCCTTTTATTCCTCTGTTCTTAATCTAACAGCAAATGCAATAATTCCTTTTTTGTTTGTTTGTTTGTTTTTTATTCATAATTGATTCTCTTGAATAATCTTGTAGGCACATCGTGAAGACATTGAAGGCAGAGGAGGCTTGTTTGCCACCCAGTTGGCAAACATGGACATCTAAATGGGTCCTCTGAATTCCTTCACTCCTATGTGGAGGCTTCAGACATACTGCTGCAACTTTGACATAATTCACCATGAAAAGGAGCCCACCTATCTTTCTTTTCCATGGCAAAAAGTTCGGTGTCTCTGACTGCCAGTCCCGCACAGATACATGCACTGCAGATGGCTGTAATGTTTGAAGCACAAGGATCTCACAAATCGTAAAAGAGCACAGCTGGGAAGGTCTGAAACTGCTGGAGGAGATGATCTATCTTTGATGCTGTATTTCATAGGAGAGGGATTTTTGCTCTGTCATGTATTGGAGATGTGTGTATGCTTTCCTTTTTCTATTTAGCAATGGTGATAGCAAGTATTCAGTCTCTTTAAAAGGAGAAATAAAAATTGATAAACTGCCCCATGATTTACAACTGAATCAAATCATTGGTGTATAATTTTCCCAGTTTGTGCATAAGTACTCTGAGGAAGGGAGAAATCGGTTTCACCACTATCATTAAAATCTTATGTAATGAATCAGATGAGGTATTGTGAAAACTTATTTATTATAAGCTTAGATGAATAGATTTCTTGGTGTAGTTACAGAATTCTTGAGTAGAACTGAGTCACTGTAAAATCTTATTCCTCCAGTGTTTGCCAATCCGTTTGTATTCAGTTGGGCTCCTGCAGTATTTACTGTAATACAAGATAAGAAGAAAGCATTACCAGTTACACTCCTTACCCTGTACAAAATGCCTTCTTCCTCTGTAGGGTTTCAGGACAGATATTGAAGCTCCATATCAAATTTTGGCCTGACCTAAACAGTGTCCAAAAGTCAGCCCAGATTGTGGCTTTCTAGTAATTAGAATAAAAAACCTTTAAGCAATTGAAACCATTTCTAAGTAATGTGTAAAGGGCTATTCGACACCTTAAAATAATAAATAACAAGTGCTAATTATTCATTACAAAGGGGCCCACATGAAAAATACTGGGAAGCAAGGGTCGGAGTTGCATTGAAATGAGGGGATTGGAGTTTTTGAGGATTTTTCTCTCTCTGGGCAGCTGTCAAAGTCCATTTGTCATTGCTGCTGGCATCATTCAAGAATACACAACTTCATAAACAGCCTTAAAGGTTTGAAGAACTTGGTACTATTGGAAAACATTTTGAATGGGTTTTATTGCTTACATTGGACATCAGTAATGCGTTCATTATTATAAATCACAGAAATCATTGACCACATCATGTTTTATGTCTGTCTATAAGTCAAAACTTTCACCTTCTTAATGTGAGTATATTTTTATACTTATAAGAGTGTTCATTGATGAATTATTTCAAGTACCTGCCAAACATTTAAACATCCAGTAAATTAAAACTGATTTATAAAACCACAGAGGCTGTGGCTCTAATCCCATAACATTGGCTGAAAAAAGTTATATACCTTCCCCCAGCTAACCATCTGACTTCCCTTGATAATGTGCAGGAAAGTCAAGGACCTCTGGAGAGTCATCCCACTCTGCAGGTGAGTTGTCTACCTTTCAAACAGTGATCTTAGAACAGCACAAATAATTGCTCTGGGACAAATCTCTTTCCCTAGACTCCCTAAAGAACATAGGTGAAGATAAGGCATCACTCAGAAGCTCACAGCTGTCCCTAGATTTCGATAATATTATTTAAAGCTGCAAATTAGAGCCCTTCATGTTAAGGCTGGATAAAAAGTCCTGGCTCAGGCCTCCTAGGACAGTCTCATCTGTTCATTTCAACGTGTGTTCTCATAAAAATCATGTGGCATTTTTCTCCATCTCACTCACACGATGGACTGCTCTCCAGTGGATGAGCAGATAGTCTATATTTTGTTTTCTCTTGTTTCTCAGTGTGTCAGCCAGGCTCGATTTGCTCCACGTTTCAAACCTTGTTCTAAAGACAGAATTATTAATTTCCTGCAGGATTTTTCTCTGCTGCATCTTGCTACAGAGGCTGAACAGTTCATGAATCCAATCTGGCTATTTTCTTGTCACCTCAGGGAGATAAAAGGCAATTATTAACCCTTGCTTTCAGACAGGGAAGTAAGGCACAATAAGATTACATTTACAGTTATTCACTGATTGTGGACAGCCAGGCTAGACCACATTGGTTATGATATTTCAGGGTGCTTAACTGGATTTAGCACTTTTCATTCAAAGGACAATTCTCTCTGACTTCATCTGCAGCTGTGAGTACTCAACATATTTGCAAAGCAATCACCAGGGTCTCACTCTAGTACCTGGAAAATGAGGACTACATAAACAGTGACCACTTGCAGAAAGCATGGGAGTTGAGCTAATTTGATGAAAAAGTATAGATTCCCAAGTGCAGAGACTAATTTTAGGGTATGAGGAAAGAAAGTCAAACCAGAAAACTAGGTACACCAATATTATCCTAAGTTTCTTAAGTCTCAGCAGCCCTTATTCGTAGCACAGCCAACAGAAAGAACTGAGATCAAGGCTGAATGTCTGAATCCTGGCGGGATTATTACTGGATTCAGAAATTTGCATCTATCCATGCTCCTAATTTGCTTCTTTCTGTCTAAATGTGCCCTTTGCTGATTCCAATCTAAAAGTACCCTGAGACCATCTGCCAGCATGCTCAGGAGAGGAGGAAGCAAAGGGTCACTGAAGCTGTGGCAGCCTCATGCGGAGGAAAAGCCTTTGCCAGGAAAGACAAGAAATATGTTTGAGACTCCTGGCAGCCTGATGGGATTTAAATGCATGCTCCATAATTCTGAATTTAACAACCAGCTACCAACAGGCAGATTTAGATAAATTAGTTAAATATAAATTCTTTGACTGGATTCATCCTAGTGGCATAGAAATATTAACATTACAGAAAATGCTGTATATTAGCTGAATAGATGTTCAGAATACCTTATTAGGAATCCTGTGTTACATTTGCTAACAAATGTCAAATCCTATGTTGTTCCTTTATTTACAGCTGATCTTTCTGGCTTTGAAAACAAGATAAAACTGGGATATCAAGTATTTCTTATCCAGAAAGCATTACACTTCCTCCTTGAACATGATATTTTAATCCATAAACTATGTAATATGTATGTGCACTTCAAGCAACAGTAATTGCTTAGTAACTTCACAATATGCTTAGTATATGACTTGTCCTGTTGACTAATATTGCAGTAACATTATAACATCACCAGAATCACAATGTTGTTGAAGATAACTTTGGTAAGAACACTGGATAAAAGTCTGGTGGTGCTTAAGCCTTACAAATACAGATGTGTCCTGGGTTCAGCAGTAGCAGATATTTTTCTCCTTCTTGGTAGCTGGTGCACTGCTGTGTTTTTGATTCTGGGCCTGCAAACAGCACTGATAACACCAATGTTTTCAGTTAATGCTTGGTAATGTTTTGGTCTGACCAAAGACTTTCTGAGTCTCATGCTCTGACAGGGAGGAGGGGAAGCTGGGAGGAGACCAGGAGGAAGCAGAGACAGGACACCTGACCCAAACTGACCAAAGAGGTATTCCATAACATAGCATGTCATGCTCAGGATAAAAAATGGAGGGCAGAGTCCTGGAAGGGTGGGGGTGCACTGCTTCGTGCTGCTGGCTGAGCAACTGGATTCAAGGGAAAAGAATACAATCGCTCACCACCTATACCCAGCCCCACCAAGCAGTGCACCCCCACCATTCCAGGTCTCTGCTCTCCATTTTTACATCCTGGGCTTGACATGCTGTGGTATGGAATACCTCTTTGGTCAGTTTGGGTTATCTCTGCTTCCTCCCAGCTTCCCCACCTCCCTGGCAGAGCATGAAACTCAGAAAGTCCTTGGTCAGACAAAACATTACCATGAAGTGACTGAAAACACTGGTGTTATCAGCGCAGTTCTCAGGCCCAAAATCAAAAACACATAGCTGCACCAGCTACTAAGAAGGAGAAAAATGACTGCTACTGCTGAACCCATGACAGTTGTCCAAGGAAATTGTGATTGCTCCATCACTGGTGGTGTTCAAGGCCAGGCTGAACAGAGCCTTGGGTGACATGGTTTAGTGGGAGGTGTCCCTGCCTATGTCAGGGGCATTGGAACTAGATGATTTAAGATCCTTTCAAACCCCAACTATTCTATGATTCTATATCATGTGGTGATGTGACCTGGTGGTGGAAATAGACTCATAGAATCACAGAATTGTTTGGGTTGGAAGGAATCTTACTGATCATCTAGTTCCAACCACCTGCCAGAGGCAGAGACACCTTCCAGTAGACCATGTTGCTCAAAGCCCCATCCAACCTGGCCTTGAACACTGCCAGTTAAATTGACCCCAAGATGATTAACTGGACTCTTCTGGTGTGAATTACAGATGGAGGTCAGATCATGGACTGTGACAAAGACTCAAATCTTTCTGTCTTTGGAGAGTTATCGCAGCAAAGGGATAAAACGGATTTTGGTTTTTCTGTTTGAAAGTCAAAGTTCATGAACCGACACAGGTAAATAATCAATGTTTATTTCAAAGGCACAAAGAGAGATGAAATTTGTTAATGTTAATGAAAAGTCTCAATACTGTCTGCTTTCTGTATTGGGGAATGAATGCTATGAAGGTTGGAGAGTTATTTTTCTTCAGGTTTTTCTACAAGTATTACAACTGATCAGAATAAAAGTCTTTGGAAGGAACCAGGAAAGTGAGAGTAATGGTGAGGGATCTTTCCATTTGTCCTAGGTCATGTTGTGTTTCCAAGCCTATCACACTCAGATTTACTTGGAGATAGAGAGAAATGTCAAAGAGATGAAGAAACCTAGACAGCAATTAGGGGCATCTTTCATTCTTTTTCATTGTGTTTTTTTTTTTTTTCGGTAAAACAAAATAAGAGAAACAAACTAGTTTGTATGTGTCAAGGAAATCTGCGCAAATCTATATACAAGATTTTTGCTGTGGATAGCCTGGTACCCCATTTGCCCAAAATCAGAGTCTTTGAGAGCAAGACATCTACATTTGGACAGCAAAAGCATCTACAGTTTTAGACAAAAGCATGCTGATATCCCACAGGAGTTGTGGGTTTCTCAGCCCTGTCCTTGGGTCAAGAAGCCTGCCTGACGAAATACAGCCCAGCAAAGGCTCATGAAGAAGCCCGATATGAGATTGCTTCTTTTCCAAAAGGAACAGTGTTAAATTTCGGCAAGGGGGATTACCCACTCCTGGAAGCAGCACTCTGAGGGGTTAAGTAGTCACTGGGTCAAAGTATGTGTCAGAGAAAATATTCTTTGGACTTCTGTTGGGCTTTTCTCTGGAAACTTTTCCATTAGCAACCTGGTTTTAAATGGCTTTAAGAAAATATGAATCTGAGAAGAGTTTTTAACACTCTCTCACCAGGGTATTTTGTCAAACTTCTTATACAAGCACAGGCAATACATGATTTTCTACATTATTTTCCAGTGAAAAGTGAAATGACTTTATGGATCCCTTTTTCAGGATGGATGGTGGGATGTAAAAAGGAACAGTTGTAGCCACTGCCACGTGAAGGTGGGATGCAAAGAGCAGAAGCTGAAATCTGCTGTGAACAGATTTAAACAGTAAGAGATTCTACAGGAAACCATAAGGATGGACAGAAGCTACTTTCTAGCAAGTAGGCTCTGGAAAAGATGCAAAGGAGAAATGATGAGTTGATGCCAAAGATAAACAGGGGAAAAAGATACGGTAGCTCTGCCTCGAAAGTGTACCAAGGAGATTACATACAGAATAATACGCATTGGCATTAAGATGAGCTACAGATGAGTTTATTCTGTTTTTTGGGTTTTTTTCCATGGCTATTATAAATACTAAATTCATAGTCTGATTCCTTCATATGTGACAAGATCTCATAGCCCAGTTTCATCAGCCAGTGGCGCTGCAAGTCAGAGATGAGGCTGTTACACTCTCTGGTCAGGATAATGGATTAAATTTGAATGAAAAAACAGGAAAGGGTCATGTCTGCTCCCTCTGAGCTATGTTAAATGCAAAACAAAATCACATACAACAGCCTCACATTAGTGCCAGCCCTGTACCTATATGTGGCCAGTAACACAATTTACAGTTCTTAACTGATACATTATTCGAAGCATCAACTTCCTTCCAAAAGGCTGTAAGAGTAAATTTTGGTTTTAGGTTTGCTCAATTCTATGGATTACTATTTTGGACCCAACTGTTCCTGAACACAGTCAGTGGTAATGCTTGACTATTTCAGATTAAACAACATCACAATTTCACTACTCCTTACTGTAAAATTTGCTGTAACAACAACCAAAAGCAAAGGAATACACAGTAAAAAAATTGAACCACTGTGCCTAAGGGTTGAATATTTGAAGGTATTTGAAGATAGGGAACACTGGGAATTTCACTGGCACTCAACCTGTCAAAACTAATAAATGCAGGTACGCACATCTCAGTCATGTTAAAAGTAGAGTTCAACAGTGCAGTGACTAATATTGTCAACAATAACTAAACACACAGACAAAGTAACCAACAATAAAGTTTACCCTACATCAAGTTGTTGATCTAGGACAATATATGTGGATATTTTTTATCCATATGATGCTTCAGTTGTCTTCCAGAATCTTAATTCCCTTTAGAAAAAGAACTGAAGCAAAGACACTTCATTGCGTTTCTCCCTGGTGATGTTCTTTCTAAAAGCTGTTTAGTGAATGATCAGTTTATTGACAAGTGGGTTTTAGTTTTTTAGATGTATTTTAATTCAGCATATTGTGTTACAATAGACCTTCAGGGGAATAAACAAGAAGACTTACTTTTACTCCAATCTGGGTACAAACCTTCCTCTAGTATGTTCTATCAGTCCCATACCATCCTGCTTTCCAACAAAATAACTGAACAGTTCTGTACATTTTTTTTTTTAATTGCACTGAATAGTGATGGCAAAACCAGGGACTGCAGTTTGGTTCCTCAATGAAACACATTTTTAAGCTCAAATATTGGTTCCAGTTCATCTTAATTATTCTTTAAATTCAAAAGTGTTTTTTCAAACATGAGCAATGTCAAGATTTATCATAGCACTGATGCAGATATCTAAGCTTGGACTGGCAGGACAGAATGAGGTTTTCATTAAGGAAACAATCCTATATCTTAACAGTTTGTTCATGTTTTTTGTTGTTTTCTTGTTGCTTGGTTGTGGTTTTTTTTGATTTGGTGTGAACTTTTTTTTTTTGTTGTTCTGGGATTTTAGGTTTGTTATTTTTTTTTATGTGCACGGTTTTTTCTTTTGTTTTGTTTTTTTCTTGTTTTTTTTTTGGGTGGGATTTTGTTTCTTCTTCTTTTTTTTTTTTTTTTTTTTCTTCTTTCCATAAAATGCTAAGAAAAACGGTGAGAACTTTCTTCTCTCAGCATCCCAAACACAGAGAAAGTGGGACTTATACTCAGCTGATGTGCCATCAAGATGGCCAGATTCCTCCAAACACCACCACAAATGACTGTTCTTTCAGCAAATTACATGATTAACTTTAAACACATGAATTATCCCATCCCTCTTCAGCAAAATCTCATAAGCAGGTGCTCTGATCCTGAAGAACTTCAGTCTTTGGATGAATATGCATAATGGTTGAACAATCTGGTTCAGTATAGCAGTATGTAAACTGCAGATACAGGCACAAAAAAATTGCCACTTCTTCATCCACAGTTAATCCCTTCAATCGTTTCTCCACCTGCTTTTGTTCCACTTTTATTGTTTGTTCCATTTCTTTAGTATATCAATCTGCACTTTTCTGCAGGAAAATGATTGCATTAACTCAGCCTTGTAAGTAGAAAGCATCTCTTCTTTACTACAAATTTCAAACTTTTGGAAATGTGAGATCCTGTTTCTCAAGAAAAATCCTTTTCTCTGAAATTATCAGAGAAATTCCTCTCCTCTCTAGGTCAGGGAAGCTCCCAATGGAGACTGATGCAGCAGTAGAGATGATCAAGCAGAGGCACTTCAGCCCAGGCAGCAGAAGAGGCTTCATGCCAAATGCAACATGCAATTAGCAATCAAAGCCAGAGAAGCTGGCTGCATCAGAAAAATGTCATTTAAAACTCAGCATGTACCTGTCAGGCCAACAGTACTGCTCCAAGATTTATGATCTGTAAACCACCCAGAGAATTAGTTGGTCTGTATCTCAAATTGTAGTACATTGAAACTCTCCTCTTTTCCTCCTTACTTATCCTTTGCTGGCTTCTCCTATGTCATATTTCTAATCTGCCTTGAGTTCTTACTGTGCTTAAGTTCATTTGGCTCTTGCAGCTGAGGCTTTTCACATTAGCCAGGAAGGTTCAATCTTCACTAGGTTGAATCACTAATAATAATGATGGTCAGAGGTAGAAGGGTGGGATCTTGGCTGGAAAACAAAGGTTTGGGGATAAAAACTGAGTGCAGTTTAAGGCTCAAGTGGTTCAGTAGCTGGCTCAGCACACACATTTTGGCAAAAAGAATGCTGCCATGCAATAACTAGCACAGTAATTTATCAGTAGTTGCCTGATATTCACCAAATATCTTTTCACAAATGTGGACTAATTATGTATTTATTCAGGCTTGCTTTCTTAAAGTATGGGTTGCTTTGATTTGTTAAAGTATGAGTTGCTTTCTGATGGCAAAGCAGAAGTTGCTTCAAGTTGTTGAAGTATGGGCCTTCCTAGAAACTGTGGAAGGTGAGCAATTTATTTTGCATTTGATCAAGAAGCAAGGAGCAGTTATGGTAAAATCAACAATTCACAGGTAGTGCTCAAGGGCTTGCACTCACATGTACAGTGCTTCAAGCACTTTTTCCTACTAGAATTGGCACAGGGCACAGGAAGAATTGTTCCACATGGACCACTGGCTCTGCCAGCGCATCACAAGTTCAAACAAAGTGCAAGTTTCTGTCAGAAAGAGCTGCATCTGTTATGCTTTAATATTTCAGCACAATTTCAGGTGCTAATTTTTGCCTAAGGCCGTATTCCCCAAAATCCTGAGTCACATTGCACCTGAGGGAGGCACATGTTCTACCACAAGAGCCGGTAGACTGCTGCCAGAGGAGTATCTCTACTACACAAAGGTTTATGACAATCAAGGTCATGCATTAAAAAGAAGCATTGGAAAATGAGAAGTAATTTTTTTTTTTCTACTTAGGGAAGAGTTAAATGCCTTCTCTGCTTTGAGATGGTGAATGTGTCTTCAATAGAGCTTTCCATAAGAGCTTTCACTTGCTTTTGAAGGAAAAAAGAAATTGATAAACCTTTTTGGCTCTTGTCTACATTAATGGTGGGAAAAATTGTATTTACTGATGTGTATCAATTTCCACAACTAACTTACTAATGGCCTGACATACCCTTCTGTGCTCGGGAGACTTGGCCATTGGCTACATTCATTAGATCATTTGAAACATGTGAGGTGGCTTTCCTATAAAGGGAGAGGTCAGGATTTTACATGAACATCCTCTCTGATTCTCTGTACTATCCCAAGGAACACAGAATGCTCAAAGAAGGTCTTTACTGCTGCCTTGGATAAACTATTATTATGAGGATAAATATGTCTCATCTCCTTCCTCTGAAGAAATCAAACTGGTCAAAAATGCTGAATACAAGATAAGAAATATTCTTCAATTTTTAAAATATTTTTGCATTACTACAGCAAGCGCCTGAGAGAGTTATGGCTTAACTGCCTTCCATGATAAAGAAACGTTTCTGTATCAAGACTTGCAGATGTCAAAAGTCTTTGGAATATCTTTTGGTGAGAAGATGCTGTAGCCCACTCATTCTGCAACCAGGATGCGGTCAGGCTGTTCCTGTCTCCATGACAACCAGGATTTTAGAAATCACCTCAGTGCCAGTTTCAGATGATGCTTCATCTTAAAGAAGATAGAGACAATGGCAGAAAATGTATCTCAACTCAAGAGGTACATTGACTAAAGAGACTTAAGCAAGCTGTGTTGAAAAATGTATTTCTTAAGAGTGACTTCTAAATAACACAGACAAGGATACCCACAACTTGTGGTTGGGGAGGTATCTTTGAAGGTAACCAGGGATTGGAGGTGTGGGATTGCATAAATATTTTAATACGTTTTAATTCCAGAGTTGAATGTTCCATGGGGTTTTAAAAATACAGATTTGTTAGATTTTCCCCTTTTTCCCATCCTATAGGCACTCTGCTTTCAGAATTGAAGACTCTGATGGCTCATAGATAAATATGAGCAATTTTCATGTGGCTAAGTTAAAAAAAAAAATTGTACTTTCTTCAAGGTAATGCCTCCTGTTCTTTTCTGAGTCCAAAACCATGCTGTCTGACCTTCTGTGTAGCTGCAGCAATCTTACAGGAGGTCCTGAAAATCAACTGCAGATCTGAGAAGTAAGGTCACAGACCTAGAAGAGAAAAGAGATGGATCCAAAATGGTGATATTAATTGCATCCCTTGTTCAGGGGCATTAGGTGACTGTATGTCTCGGTTTAAGGCGTAAATCAGCCTGTCTGCCCACTCACTCCTCCCATCCTCTTCCCCCCCACTTCAGGAGGGAGGAAATGGAAGAATAGAAAGAATGTAACTCCCATGGGTTGAGATAAGAACAGTCCAGTAACTAAGGTATAACACAAACCACTACTGCTGCTACCACCAATAACAACGACGAGGGAAATACAAGGGAAGAGGACAGAGCTGCTCACCACCCAACCGTGCCATGAACTGAACTCTTCTGGGTTCCTTTCCCCAGTTTACGTACTGGGCATGACTTGCTGTGGTATGGAATACCTCTTTGGTCAATTTGGGGCAGGTGCCCTGTTTCTGCTTCCTCCCGGCTTCCTCCCTGGCACAGCATGAGACTCAGAAAGCTCTTGGTCAAACCAAAACATTTTAAGCCCTAACTATAAACACTGGTGTTATCGGCCCTGTTCCCAGGCTGAAAGTCGGAAACACAGCACTGCACCAACTACTATGAAGCAAAAAAAATGACTGCTGCTGCTGAACCCAGGACGCTGCAGTATCAAGAAACACCTGGAGTAGTTCCTCCAAGCTTGCAAGAGTGGTATGAGGTTGGCTGTGACTTTCAATGTGAAATGAATTGTACGGAATGAGAAGCAAAAGAAAATACTGAAAGATGATCTCAAATGCTGCCATGACTTTGAAATATGAAAATTAATTTCTTTTAAAGGGTGAGTGTTAAAATGAATTAAACATAAAACCCCACCAATTCATGGAGGAATTAACAAAATGCTTTGTATCCTGTTGTCGCCATCTACTGGATTTGAGCTGCAGGAGAGCACGAGAGGGAGAAGAATGCAGAGGAAACTTGAGGAGACGCAAGGACAAATACGGGGCATGGAAACCCCCAGGCCATCAAAGCCAAGGTCATAGTCACTGGTCACACATGCTGTGATTTGTCAAAGAGATGTGAACTGCTTCCCATCCCCACTCTCATCCCAGGATACAAGGAGGTACACACTGCACAGAAAGATGGCATGTGGCTCAGTTTATCTAATGGAAGGCAACTGTCACCAGCAGTCTCCACTTTCCAGGGTCACTCAAAGAGGTCTGGAGGAAAGATGAGTTTTCATCTCAGAAGCTGGCACTTCTGCACTGATGGCTTCCAGGGATTCATGGGCATACTGAGTAGTCATCGCTTCTGTCCCCACTTCAGGTACTTCAGGCAATTCTATTTCTAGCACTGAAACTGGGAAAGAGGCATCAAAAAGCTCTTTGGACCAAATAGGTTTTTCTCCTTTATTTATTGAAGTGGAATCGAAAAACTTTGTGCTTTCTTTGCCCCAAAAACATAAGAAGAGAAGAAATATAGAGCCATGCTCAGAAAGAAGTTGGTGGTAAGGCATTAACTTCACCTGCAGCCCAGTGCTAGAACTTCTGGATGGCTCTTCTCTTGTCTGTGAGAATCTGAGCCCATATTCTCCAGGATAGCATATGAGCCATCAGTCTACATGATACTTGTGTGAGCAGGAATACATTCATTCAGTCAACATAAAATCCTTCTAATCCATTAAAATAAGCAAACAGGCATGGGAAGTTCCTTCATGGGGCAAAATTTAAACCCTCAGCCTGGAGGATGATCTTACTCATTTCCTTTGTACTAATGACCCCTTATTAAACATTTCATACAGTCTGAAGAGCTCTTAACATAAGTGACTTTTTCTCTTGAAAAGCCCTTCCAGCTAATAATTTGCTCTAAATCCATTTTCAAATCTAATCTCTAATAGTGTGTTGATTCATCCCAGTCTCTGGAGCATCCTAAGAATGTTCTTACCACAAAAATAAACCTTTTTTTCCTTAATATATTATTGTCATAATTTTTGTTTTCTTTAAGATTAGATAAAACAAAGCAAAACTAACCCACACAACAACAGTGCACCTCATGCCATTTTAGCTGCCTGAAAGCTAAACATCTATATTAAATTATTTTTTACTTTTATTTTATCAAGAATGGAATAAAACAGACACTGTCCAAAGATGATTCACCCCACCTATTCTAGGCATTTATACTAAACTGGAATAAACTGCCCTGTGTGGATGCTGGTGTCTTTCTGTTAACTTCAGAAGGAACTGTTGGTTAAACCAGACTAGAACTTCTGACAACTGACATCAAGTTTAAAGAAGCTTACAGAGAATCTTTTCTTTTTGTTTTCACTGAAAATATTTCAGAATGTAATTGTGTCCTGATGAAAGGTTGATTATATATGCATGTAGTTCTAGATGAATCAGTAAAGTGTTGATTGGTTAGGAATAACAGTGTCCTGGAGGGGGGAAAGATGACTGAAAGTAGAACTGAAATCAACTCCATCTTCAAATTAGTAAACCAGTACTCCATAGACTCAATAAAATGAAATTCTATCTTGATACTGTCTCTAAAATGTCCTGGTGAACAGATGGGCTCTATAGTGCAGTTTTATACATAAAGCATGTATTGCCTCACTTGCAGGGATTTATCATTTGTGGGGAATGGTTTGAAGTACTCATGTATGAGGGACTAAACCCTGCATGGTTTTCAGGTGAGGGGATGTTGATTTGAGGGGTCCTGGATCACTGCATCAGAACCAGATTTAGATGAGACAGCATAAGTTCATCCCTCTGTGCCTGAGTATACTGTTCTGTCCTCCCCAAAGAATATTTCAAGAAAAATTAATCTATATATTTCAATATATTTAGGACTTTGAGGAAAGAAGAAAGTACTATGTACCAGCTGCTTAGCAGTTATCTGTCCAAGCAGATCTAGCGTGAATGAACATGCAATATCTTATCTCTGAGCGAAAGCTCTCATATATAAAAGGGGGAAAGTGAGGGACTATGTATACCATAAAAGCCCGGATTAAAGTCACGGACATGATTTTCTCCTTAATTCTCTGCCTGAAATCCTGACCTACCCTTTGATGGCTTTTTACTTTATTAAATGTTTGCAAGCCTTTCCCTCCAGCAGCTCAGAGGTCAGAGCCTATGTTCATACCCCTCTAATAACTGTGCTGACATGATGGGTGGGTACTGTAAGAAAGGTAGACACATTCTCCTATTATTAAGTTATTTCTAGAAAAGGTCACTCACACACTAACCCTGAAATTATAGCCATCCCCAGATCTCAGGAGTAGCCATTTAGGGAAGAAGAATAAACCCAGTAGACAAGGCATTTCCATCATTTAATATCAGATGTGGTCTCTCTTCTGACCCCCAAATGGCCTAAGTACCAAATATGATTCATGACCTGAAAGCAAAAATGTTGATTGAAAAAGAGATATTGGGAAAAGGAAAACAATCACACCAGCATGCATTCATGCAAAATTAAGAGTGCTAAGGTGAGAAGCAGGTTTGCCTTTTTTTCTTTCATCAGAAGGTCCCATAATTATCCCATAACACACTAAATTATACAGCATAATATGACAGTGGGAGAATGAAAGCAAGCAGAGCATCTACACTTACTCTGGAAAAGGTTATCACTCTCACTGTTCTGCCTTTATGACTCTTTTGATATTTGCAATTATAAACTCAGCACTGATTATGTCCTAAGCACCAACTAGTAAATGTCAAGGTCTGATGTGGGGATTGAACATTTGCTTAGACACTTTGAATTTTAAAAAAATTTCTTTTACACTAAATCTTTGGTTTTGTAAACAACCACAGACTTAATCTAACTGAACACTTTAAGCTTCTGCCTTTTTTTTGAGTACAGAAAAGGTCCCACTGAAGTCCTTTCAAATTAAGCACAGATTGAATCAAGACATAGATAATTTAATTTATGGCATATCCCACCAGATGTGAATGCCAGAGCACACAGAATTCGCTTCTGCTTCCAGCTTCTTTGCAAGGCTAACTCGAATACTTTCACATCTATGAGCTTGCCAATCTAGTCAAAAAGGTTGCCTGCTTCAAGTCAAGGTTGCTATCAACATATTTAGTCTAAATCATAACAATTGTTCTCAACCTGCATTTAGCTTTGAAAATGATGCTTCTAGTTCAGACATGAAGAGAGGCTTGTATGTATCAAAGCTTCTCTCTTTTCCTTTGCTATCAAGTGTGGAATATAAAAGGAGATTTTGGAAGATCCTTGTGAAATCCAGGGGAGCTCTTCAGTATGACATAGCAATACATTTCAAGGTCATCAGCAACTGGTAGAACATGACAGAAATCCATTAATGCATCAGCTGGGATGCAGTGACACCAGAAATCAGGCATATATGCAATTCATAAGGTAAGAATTCCAATTGCTGGGACAGTGTAATCTGCCTCTAGTTTACCAAGGACTGTAATAGAGTCATCAGAATCTGCTGGTTTCTTTCTTTGTCCATCCAGGAGTTTATCCTTCCATATAGAACCTAGGAAAAACATTGCTTTCCATGGAGTGGAGGCATTGCACAACTCCCCTTTTCTTTGGTGTTTGCTTGACTAGATCCATAGCTGGAGAGTCCAGTAGGTTTATTTCCCCACTGATCCTTCAGTCTTCAGATGGTCGGCTCAGACATTAAAATGGATTTAGTATAGTCTGAAGCCTGAATTTTTAAAGCTCTTTGCCTTCTCTAAGGTGGAACTCCTTTTCTTTCAATGAGTGTTTTTGAAATCCTTACTGTGGTGGTTATGGAAGATCATGCTTTTAATTTATGCACCAATGACTACTACAAGCATTGTATTTTTATTAGATTCCTTTGTGATTTTCAATTCTGTCTTTTTCCTCCCTGCCTTCCCTTTTTTCTCTATACATGCCACATTTCACAATTTTTTAGCACTCTTTAATATTGCCTGGTTTGGGCTCTTGCTGTTGCTGTCCCTATGCACTGGGGCTGCTTTTGTGGTGCCAGGCACCCTGGCAGGCTTGTGGGAGACACTAGGTCACCAGTTGACATTGGCCCCACAGCTGTGATGGGACCTGACGGGCATCATTTCCCTCACTTGTTACTTAGGGCTGTGAGCAGTGGGAAATGCTCTGGCAGAAGATCCTTGCCCTGATGAAGATGTTTGTTTCTTACATATGTGTGCCGGCACATAGACATTTGTGAGTGCAGGATTTTTGAAAAAACAGTGATTCTTTGGTTCATTATGTTTCCTTATATTTCCCCTCCTTCCCCCTCACTCTTCTGAACTGATCTGTTTTAAAGTCATGCTTGGTGCTCTGCAATATGCTGCAGCAAGAGCATTATCAAATATTTAATAGAGTTTCAGGTGTTTCTCCCACCTTATCAGGCATGAAAAGATGTTCTATCACTTGAAAAATGCCAGAAGCATGGCACGTCCTTCCTGCTCGAGGTCTCTGCTGGCAAGGGAGATGCCTCTCATGACAAGGGCATGAGGCTACCCAGAAGCATCTTATAATATATTAGTTACTTATTAGCTCTCAGAAGATAGAAGTTTTAAATAATGACAACATATACATAGGCTCTCAAAAAAGTATTTAAAAATGGTTTGGACTCACAATAGCAATTGGCAAACAATTTTTGAATCTTCCTGGCATGACTTTCATTAACCAGGTATAGACACTATATAAGAATTAAGTAATAATAAGATAATAATAATAATAATAGATAATAAATAATAATAAGTAATCATGAGAGAATAATAAGAAGTAGAATAAGAAGAATTAAAGCAGTTCTCTAATAATCCATAATCATAATAGACGCCATGTAGATTTGCCTGTTCTCTCTCTGTCTTTGCCATCTCTATGCAATGTATGGTTGGTCTGAAAGACATTTTACACAGAGCTTCAGTAAGACGAGGGAATTATGTCGGGTGCAATGGCCAGACTGAGTCTAATCCCTGGCATTCATTCATTCCCATTTGTCTAAAACTCACAAAACTGTGATCTGTTAAAACCAGACAAAAGTCACATTTCCTTTGTTAGTCCAGCATTTCATTCCAGGGCAAAGAAACTGAGTTATGCAGAGGGAAAACTGCAAATAAAAAAAAAAAAAATTTAAAAAAAAAAAAATCAAATCATGGTGTCAACAGAATATGTCTGGAGAGGCTTTTCTGGATTGTTGCATCCTGCTCTACAGTCTGCAAATTCACAACGTTGACAAATGAGAAAGAGCGGTAGAGAGGGCTTGAATATGTATCTGTGGCTGAAAACTCAGTGAGCTAAAGCTGTTTCAGTGAAAAATAATAACAGAAACGGGTCCTCTACAAGTGGAACAAAAGGTACTAATGGGCTACTCGATCAAAAACTAAAGGTGTGAGGCACTCCAGTGCATACAGCTCAGAGCTAGAGAAAATTGCAGGCAAGAAATTAGGCTAACATTGTTAATAATGAAGGTACTTAACTACTGGAGCAGCCCCTCAGAGGATGTTGTGGTTCCTCTGTTGTCATCAATTTTAAATCATGGCTGGATAATTATTTTGTAAATGGTGTGCTTTAATTGAAAATGGAATTGCTTCAGGGAAGTCCTGCAGCCTGTGTTACACAAAAGCTGAGACTCTACAGTCCCAATGGCCCCCTTGACTCTGCGTCAGTGATCTGTGGGAACTTGAACAGGAAGGTAGGGTGACATCTCACATATTTCTGTTTGTCCCAGCACTGCACCTTGTGGCTTTATTTAGCAGAGCCACTTCTCTCTGCTGCTGCTGAACAAACATACTCCTGTGCTAAAAATTATTTAACTAACTTCACAGTTTCTTCATTTTTCATCACACTTGAGGATTTTATAACTACACAACTTTTATTACAAATGAACAGAATTTAACATTAAATGATAGAGGATTGATGCACAACACTGCACAGCTGAATTTAGTTTTAGGTCTGGCTTTTCTCCTTCTACATGACAGGAAGAAATCAAATTATCTTCTGTCAGTCAGATGTCATATCTGAAGAGAAGGAGAGCAACATTGTTTCTTAGTGATTTTGAGGGAATAACAACAACAACAAAAAAAAAAGGATTAGAAAAGGCCCCAAGAAATCATGTGGCTACTCCTTTTAGACCTTACTGCATGAGCAGACCCTGGCAGGAGGAAGTATAGCTTTTAGCAACTATGATTCTAGTTTCAAACTGGAAATAAAATGCATATGCTTCCACCTGGGGCATCCAGGAGGTGATGGCAATGGCTCTGTTGCTTGTGTTTTGGGTGCTTTCTGGGTAGAAGCCATGCAGCTACAAGAGCACTCTTGATTGCATGTAGCTCCATCAGCCCCAGCAAGCTGTTCTGGAAGATAGATAGAGAAATGCTGAAGAAAAGCTTGGCTAAACTCACTTCCCTGCAGCCCAATGCAAAGGAAAATCTTAGTCCAAAATTTTACCCAAGAAATGAGGTGCTCTTCCTCATTTTCTTGACACTTAGAGATGCAATCTAATCCTGTAAAGTCCACATGTCCCAGTGCCCACTGATGATCAACTCTTTTAATTAAATTTGGTGGATTAAGACTAATTAGGAAGCTATTGGCCTTAGACCAAAAACGTCTGTGAAAAATAATGGGTATGGGAAACAGCAAACACAGATAAAACCTTTGCCTATTGAGTATGGCAAGTTCATACCCAAACATCTGTTTTTGGGATGCGCATTTAAAGCTTCTTTTAGTAGCCCACTTCCTTTTTTTGCTCAACCCCGGGAGACAGAAGACTGTGTCAAAGCTTTGCCATAATTGTCCCTTTAAAGTGATAGTGGCTGTGAGATCACACAGTGATAGTGACAGAGGACTGCATCACTGTCCTTGTACAGAGACTGCTTCCAGTAAGACCCTCATGAATCATGACTGGGACCAGACCAAGGGTCACAATGTCTTAAATTGATTTTTGTTTCTTAAACATACAGTCCTGTTTGCATTTGAAAAACTCTACAGCTACAACAAATCTACCTTCATGCAATACCTAGATAGCCCCAACCTGAGGCTGCAACAACAAAAAGTACAGCAGAATTGCCCAAATCCCATGCGTTGAAATTCGCCACAATGCTGGAAAGAAAGCAAGATTCATGGGAGAAGAAGAAAAGGAGAAGCCAAAGAGCAGGAGACAATGTTAGAGGTATAGATTTAGAGGTAAGGATACAGGGACTCAGGATCTTGACTCCTTTAGCATTTCTAAATTTTATGCAATGATTATTTACTGTAAAATGTGAAATGAAGAAATGTTGGGAACAAGAACTCAGTTTTGGAGTTGATATCCCTGTATGGACTACACGGAAGGAGGCAAAGAATGTCTTCCACCTAAATTCATCTGAAGCTTAGTGACTGACTGCCTTCTGGAAGGTAGGGAAGGGAGAAGAAAGCTGACAGCTCATGGCTCACAAAGATGTATTACCAGGACTCTTAATTTCTTGGGTGAGTACCTTAACCTTTAGGGTAGTTTATATAAGCTGGCAAAGACACCAGCCACTGTGTTTTTAACAGTGAATGATTTTGTAGGCCTGAAATTTACTTCTTTATATTGTCTGCCTTTTTTTTTTGGGGGGGGTGGGCGGCTGGGGGAAGCTGTGGGGGGAGCAGAAGAAGGGGTTTAGTTAATATTTTGAAGAACTAGTATATGGAAGCATTGGGGCTAAAACATGCAAATATCCTGGAATGGAAAAAGGGAAATATAACTTCCATTTTTCAAGAAGGGGAAAATGGATGAGCCTGGGAGCTACAGATCATTCAGCCACTCTGTGCCTGGCAAAATCTTGGAGCAGATTGTCCTGGAAAGCATGCTGAGGCACATGAAAAACAACAAGGTGCTTGGTGACAACCAGCATGGTTTCACTAAGGGGAAATCTTGCCTGACCAATCTAGTGGCCTTCTATGATGGGGCTATGGAACTGATGGACAAGGGTAGAACAGTTGATGTCATCTACCTGGACTTGTGCAAAGTATTCGAAACTGTCCCACATGACATCCTTGTCTATAAGTTGGAGAGACATAAAAAGGACATGGAACTGTTGGAACAAGTCCAGAGGAGGGCCACAAGCATGATCAGGGGACTGGAGCACCTCCTACCTGCAGGTAGGATGAGAAAGTAGGGGCTGTTCATCCTGGAGAAGAGAAGGCTGCGTGGAGACCTCATAACAGCCTTCCAGTATCTGAAGGGGGCCTGTAGGGATGCTGGGGAGGGACTCTTCATGAGCAACCGTAGTGAGAGGAAAAGGGGTAATGGGTTCAAACTTAAAGAGGAGAAGTTTACATTGGATCTGAGGAAGAAATTCTTTACTGTGAGAGTGGTGAGGCACTGGAATGGGTTGCCCAGGGAAGTTGCGAATACTCCATCTCTGCAGTGCTCAAGGCCGGGTTGTACAGAGCCTTGAGTGGCATGGTTTAGTGGGAGGTATCCCTGTGCCTGGCAGAGGGGTTGGAATTTGATGATCTTAAGATCCTTTCCTACCCTAACTATTCTATGATTCTATGATTTTATGACTCCACTGGTGCAATGTGAGACCTCAGTAGCACAAGATACCATGTGTGCCTGAAGTGCTGTGTACAATTTCCATAAGCAATTCCAGGGCTGACCCACATTTGAAGCAGTTGAGTTCATGTGACTTGAGGTTTCCATTCATATTCTTTTCAAGTCTTATGTATCTAACTGCTGTTTTAGAATACTAACAGGTATATTGGTGACATATATACAATTGGTGAACAGCAACATGGCTTCACTAATGGCAAATAGTGCCTGACAAATTTGGTGGCCTTCTACAATGCGGCTACTGCATTGGTGGACAAGGGAAGAGCAATTGACATCATCTACCTGGACATATGCAAAGCTTTTGACGCTGTCCCATGTAACATCCTTGTCTCTAAATCAAGAGGCATGGATTTGGAAGGTGGACCACTTGGTGAATAAGGAATTGGCTGGGTAGTTGCATTCAAAAAGCTGCAGGCTGCAGATGAATGTCCAAGCGAAGACCAGGACAAGTGGTGCTCCTCAGAGGCTGGTATTGGGACTGGTGCCGTTCAACGGTATCTCACCAGCAGCATGGCCAGCAGTTCAAGGGAGGGGATTCTCCCCCTCTAGTTTGCTTTTGTGAGACTCCATCTGCAGTACTGCATCCATGTCTGGGGCCCTCAACATAAGAAGAATGTGGTCCTGTTGGAGAAAATTCAGAGGATGCCACAAAAATGCTCAGAGGGCTGGAGCACCTCCCGTATGAAGACAGGCTGAGATAGCTGGACTTGTTCAGCCTGGATTAGAAAAGGCTGTGGAGAGACCTCAGAAAAGCCTTCCAATACCTAAGAAGACCAAGAAGAAAGCCCAACAAGAAGGGCTTTTGAGAAGGGCCCATAGAGAGAGGACAAGGGGAAATTGAATTGTACCAGATGTGGATATGATTTGTATTGAAATTGAATTCTGCACAAGAGAGTGTTAATTTTTTTTTTTTTAATTTATAGCCTCATTCACTTGGTTTGATTCTCCATCCTCCCATGACCTTTTGGACAAGTTGGAAGAAAGATGGGGAAAAAAAAGGTCAAGATAATTTTAAAAGACCTTACAAAATGCAGAGGGACTGGCAGAATGGCTATATATCTTTATTCCTTCTTTTGTGGTTAGACTCTCTGTACTTTGTATTACAGAGGGATAAGTTTGTGTTTAGGGACAAAGCTGAAAGCCAGAACATGCTCAGAGAATTTCATACATACAGAAATAGGTTCTGGTATGCTGCTTAAGCACATAGCCCTTGGTGATTATATCTAACCATGTGAAGGATGGTGGAAAAGAAAGCATGACTGTTGTAATTGGAAACAGAACCATATGGGAGCTGCTCCTGAGCTGGCTGACACCACAGAGGTGCTTGAGTAACACGGACTGTCCTCGTAGACGTCAATAACACCAGGATTGTCCAGGGTTCACCTAATCTTCATAAATCAACTAGCCAACGAGAACATAAATTGTAAGAAGATTTCAGCACACAGTGAGTTCCCAAGCAATCACAATTGACACAGCCTGAACAAGTGAATCCAGGCTCCAAAGAATGTTTGGGAGCTAGAGCCACAAAAGCAGTGTAACCGGCTATCTCATGCCACTGTGTTTTCCTCAGCTGGGGATATTTTTGTAAATCACATGCATTTTATGCGTATAGGAAATTACCTCTGTGAGTTTAGTGGGAGGTGTCCCTGCCCATGGCAGGGGAGTTGGAACCAGATGATCTCAAGGTCCTTTCCAACCCTAACTATTCTATGATTCTATGATTCTATGACTAGAAAGTGAAATACTAACAAGACATTGTCAGTACAAGTGGAGAATAAAAAAAAAAAAATACTGGATTTAATTTGTTACGCTATGATTGACAGAATCTACATTTGAAGGGAAATGAGACCTAGAGGGGAGGTGGCTCCAACAAGAAATGTAAAAAAAGTTTGGTAAAGAGCTATCAGATATGATGCAACATCTCAGTGAAGCGATGATAGCTGTCACAAACAGTGAACCATAAAGACTCTTACAGGGATACCACTTCAACCAGATTCATGAAAAAGAAAACATAGCCAGATCTGATATCTGATACCAGATTTGAAGGAAAAAAACATGGCTCTTCATCCCACTAAAGACAAAAAACTTGTAATGGTATCTATGCAATCTACTCATAGACCAGAACCGCTCTATCTTGGACTTGGTACAAAATAATAATAATGAAAGTCTTTATCCTGAATTGTTCTAGCACAAGAAAAGCTGGTGTTTGCTAGTGTAAATAGTCAACATTTTTAAGCTCACAAGTCATTTCTTCTTCACAGACTTACTACTTTTGCTATAGTAAGTACCCCTCCGCTTTTGCCTTTTTGCTTCTACATCCTAGGTAATGTGTATCCAGGACTTTCAGCACTTTAATGAAGTCTGAATTGGTCTTCTAACAAAACACAGTGTATTCTCTGTTTCCCAAACAACATTTGAAAAAGATAAAATTTTGCAATGACTGTAGGTTATGTATTTAGGGATTAGCTGCTGTGTATGGAATCTTTAATTCTCTCCCTATTACAGTAGCGAAAGATAAGGCCCAGATTTTGCACCTCTGCTAATTTCTTTTCACTTATCGCACCCATGCAAAAAAGAGATAACCTTTCTTCTCTTATCAGGTATCATCTGCTATATCACATAACTGCAATCCTCTCAATTAACAAGTACCATAGTATAAAGCACCAGGGATCACAGACCCATCTAGGAAGGTAAAGAAAAAATCTCTGAGATCATGCAGCAAGAAGGAGAGGGATTTAAATGGTGAGAATGCAATCACTATGTTAAGGAATGGCCAGCCTGACTATGAGCTGTCTGCTGGATCTATGGGTTCGTGCATGCTTTGTATTACTGTGGAAAGAAAACTGATCCAACAGCCATTATTCTGATCCTAGTGTAGCTCTGCCTGTGATTGATTGGGCTTATCTGAGGGTTGGGGATTCGAAAGGATCAAAGGAAGGGTCTGAAGGTGGTTGTGAACATTGTCTAAAGGAAAGCTGTGAAGTTTTGAAGAGGCTAGTCCTGGAAATGGATAGGTTAAGAAGACTGGGACTCCATCAGCTTATTAGGAGGCAATAATGATGCAACCATTCTTGCAAAGATGACTTCCTACAAAAGCTTCTTCAGAATAATGGCTAATGAGACCTCACCCTGTGGGGAGATAGGCTCTGCTGTGTGAATGAATGATGGATGCTGGGATGGGATAGTGAGACGACTCATTTAAAGGGATTTAAAAACATGCGCTGGCCACAGCAAGAGTGAGTTGATCCCTCAGCAGTCAGTCTTGTCAACAGGCTGGCCAGGGGCCAGCAAAGGGGGAAGCTATCACCGTAAAGGAACTGTCACCTGCAAAGGAAGCTTGTTGTAGCCGTAATGTTAAGCCAGAAGCCTGTAATATTTGACTGCAGAGATCAGGTATGGAAAGTGAGGTTTTATGTAAAGAGGACTGAAGAATAATTCCATCAGAATTAAGGGTTTATATCATGAGGGTGATATGCACGTTGTACTCAGGGACAGAAGGAAGACTGGAATGAAGCATGCAGCTTATGTGCAAAAGGAATATCCACCTGCACGTGGCTGAGAGCAAGATAGGAATAAAGAAAAAGAAATGCTAAAGGGGACAGTTCACTTTTTAACTGCCCACTCTGCCTTGTGATCTGTCCATTTATTTTACAGCTGACACTACCCTATCATGGTGGACCAACACTCCATATTCTTGGCAAGATCCACAAGCAGAAGCTGAAGGTACATTCTGCTTAATGTACTTGACATTATGTTTAGATAATAGGTCACACTGGGCTGCCAGACTTTAAATGCTGAAACTGATATTGGTCCCAGAAAGATAAATTGATACATGTACTGAATGAGATGAGGGAGGCCTGCTGTTCAAGTGATACTGTGGCTTCTTTCATATACAGCAGGCAGATGAATTTAGATTTCTATCTACAGTGTGTCATTATGTGCACGCTATTTTTCCAGACATCTGGCAGCTGAGGATTGCTGAGCATCCGGAAAAAAATCTTGGAGGTGTAATGCAGGAAGAGATATGCTACCTGCGCATTTTTGTAATGTGGATTTTTGTCAAATATTCCATAAAACGCCTCATGTTATGCATGATAAATGGTGGCTCTGGGGTCACAGAATAATAGTGCAAAAGCACAACTCCCAACTTGGATTATGGCGTAAAAAAGAAAATGCCTCCTATATAATCACAATCAGCTATAATGCAATGCAGCTTAGGAACCTGCAGGACAGAAACTGGCTTCCCTGTGGGCTGCAGAAATATCTGAGGCCTCCGGTGAGTTTATTAGCAAAAATTGGTACATCGATTTCCATCACAGATATACATTTGAGTTCAATGAAAACTCACACTAGAAGCCTTTAGTGGTGCAAAGACATGGCAAAGGTTCATTTTCCCAGCATCATTCAGCCTTTTTTTCATCGTGTCGAATGACCAAGAAGCTTCTGCTGGAGGCCAGGTCCTTTTAGAAACTGCATTTGCACAGATTGTTCAGAAACATGCTCATGCTGCCTTCCCTTAACTGTTTTTCCCAAAGCACTCCAGTGCAGGTATTCTTGGAGAAGAGGTTGAAAACCAGCTCTTGAGGTTCAGCAATTTATTACCAGCTCCTGCCCCATAAAGGTAGCAAAAGCTGGCACAAAAGACATAACAGCAGTTGTTAAATGACAAGGTGGAGCAGCCCACATGGAAGATGGAGGGAGAAGCACAGATGGCAGAGAAGGGCTTGCAGGAGACTACAGGAACATGGTGAGAATGCAAATCCCATGAAGCATTTCAGTAAATAATTTGTCTAGTAAAAAAGCGCTTTAGAGTACTGAAAGATTTTTCATGCTACTACCCCACACACTGAACATGAAACTGCAAGAGATTACTGTGTCCTGCAGGAAAGCAATAAACAAAGGATTTTAAAATAAATCTTTATTATAATCTGGGAGATAAAGCCAACTCTTCTGGAGGAAGAGCCAGGTGGAATATATAGTTCCTTCATAATTCACAGAGAACCATGAACAGCTGCTGCTTTGTGAGTGGAGCAAACACTACTCTGTTTCTGCCATGGGTTTTACTGCTTGAGAGCAAGAAAAAGGAAGGAAAAGAGTAAGGTAGAAGGGAAGGAGGGAGGAAGGGAGGCAGAAAGGGAAGAATAGTCAGAGGGAGGGAGAGAGGGGTTAATGAGGAAGGGAGGAAGAAAGGACTTGCCATGGCACTCATCTTTGCAAAGCCTGCATTTCCTGTGCTCTGCTTGCTCAGGTTGCTCAGCCTTCCGTGACTCTGACTTTGCCTGCAGCATATTAAAAATGGAAAGGAGATGAAGAGCAAACTCAAGAGAAAATAATTGAGGTGGTGAACTTTTCAGAAAGTTCACATATAGGCTAATGCAAGGCCTGATTTAACCATAACTGCTCACTGAAGGAGCAACCATCACACATAACCCACCAGCTACAGAGGCTGTTGTAGCTGCTCGAAAAATTTCCAGTGAAATGTTTGGGAGTCAGAAAGTCTCTGTTCATCAAAAAAGCATTGCATGGAAATTTGTCACATATTAAAAAAAGTGGTTTGAAATAGGAAGCGGGGTGGGGGGGAGAAAAGTGCTCTGAAAAGGTCAGAACAATTCAACAAATTTTTTTTCCTGGCAGTTTTGAAAAGACTTCTCTTTTTTCTACTTTTTAAAGAAATTAGAAAGAAAAAATGGGATGCAGCAGGCAGTACAAAGTATAACCTGAACTAATTGACCTGAGCTGCAACTGGAGAACGGGATGTTCTGATACACAGTGAATAAGAAGTATCTTTGTTTTCTTTTTTTCTCTCTGTTGGAATTTGAATTACGGAACTGAAGAATATGCCAGAAATCCATGAAACTTTTATAAGCAGAGACTTTTTCTTTTTTTTTTTCATTAGGAGTTTTATTATGAAAATCAAAAAGTGTTTTTAAAAATTTACTTTCTTTGGTTATAAGTAGCTGCCAAACAGAAACTTCCTGTCACAGAATCATAGTATAATTTAGGTAGGAAAGGACCTTAAAGATTATCTAGTTTCAACCTGCCTGCCATGGGCAGGGACATGGAATTGCACATAAAATTGCACGTACAACTACACCTAGTTAAAAAAAAAAAAAAAGAACAAAAACAAAAAACAAAAAAAACCAAGAAAAACTGCACATCTTCCCACTTTCAGGTAAACCTTCCAAATGCATCACTGGAATTCTCTAATTTCCCCCTTCCCCTTTCTGCCTCTTCCTTTAAGGAGGGCCAAGGACAGCTTCCCTCCCTCCTAACCCTCATAGCTCTAAGGCCTTGGGACGAGATGCTCATCAAGATCTACAAAGACTGAAGATGAGCTCTGCAAAACAAGCCATCACAAAGGATTGGTGTTTTGGGACCCAAAACACTGGTTTCCACATACAACTGCACAAAACAAGAGAAAGATACATAATGAATGTCAAAACTGTGGTAAAGATCTCAATCTGAGCTTTCTCTTACTGGATTTAGCATAAACCATGCACAGAAACCAAGAAGAAGATGTCTCCTGGATGTCATGTCCCATCAGTATGGAGACCGTCTCTTTCCCAGTGAGGCAGAAGGATTGTGCTTGCCATGGTTGGGACTAGCTTCCAAGCTGTTCCTGGGCTCACAGCCCCAGAAGACATCTTAGACATGACTATCCTCAGCTCCAGGTTCTTGGTTGAGTTTTGGCAGAGAGTGTCAGGTGTTGGCAGAACTGAGGCTAAGTAGTCTCTACCTGGGAAAGACAATAAAGCTTTCAGCAGGCTTGTTTGCAAGAGCCTTGTTGCAGCAGCATAGGTCTGCACACAAGGTCAGAGGGAATTTCTAAACCAGGTTGCTTTATTTATTGGAGTCGCAATGTAAAACCTAGAATTTATAGCCTGACAAACAAGCTGAGGGTTTGGAACACTGTTAGGAACACTAGATGAAAATTAACCTCGAGGCACGTCAGCACGATAAGAGCATCCCATGTCTATCTGCACTTCTCAAAATGTTTCAGAGGCTCTTTAAATGTTACAGCAGGAGTCACAGTGCCCATCTATATGTGGAGCAAAGTCAACTGCAGGACACGTGTGGGAAGAGAGCCCTAAGGTGGGAATTTATTCAGCAAATTGATTTGTCTCTAATACTTAGGTCATATGGACATAATACTACAAAGCACAGACCCTCAGACATCTTTTAATATCATTTCTCCCAAGAAACCAGAGAACAGGGTTCTCACAGGTACGCGAATAGGCATTACAAAAGAAGATGTCCCAGTCTTGACATCAGCAGTGATGCTCCTTGCAACAAGCTATTATAATTCAACAGGCTCTGTTCTGCTGACATCCAGACAGCTGTGCCAGTCCAGAACAGCAGGAAATGTGACCTGAGGGTCTTTATAGAAGTATATTGGTTCTTACCTGCTATGGGGAGGTATCACAAAGAAAACATAATAACGCTATTAACCTTCTTCTTACATCTAGGAAGGCAGGTTTTTTGGAAGCTTTTAATTCTGTGTTGGCTCCAGTGTCGTAGTTTGAGGCCCCTCAAACAGTTCTGTGCACCCCCCTCCCCTTTCTTCCCCAGTCCCGGGGAAATGGGAGGAAAATCCAAAGAATGCAACTCCCACAGGTTGAGATAAGAACAG